>JAAAYG020003762.1:0-29573 GCA_009936455.2 Tomocerus minor
AAAAAACTTGAAGATTACATAGAAGACAAAATTGTTGCGCCAAAAATGAATTTAATGCTAACAATAGAACATATTAAGCCATGCAAAAGAACTATAATGTTTTGAATAGGTACCGCAAAAAACAAATACCAGCAATATGACGAAGTTAATGAATGGCAAACGGGACTCACAAACACTTGCAAATTCTGAATTTACAGAGCCAAGTTTTGTCCACTGATATGTGGAGCACACAAAATCTTGTTTCTCGACTTTTAAGGGTCGGCTATAGTAGTGTAAACTCTTGCTTCGAAAGGACGGAGCTAACTCAAAAGGGACTCAATGAAAAGTTACAAAATTAAAACCAAAATAAAGCTTGGTTCAGTACCTCGTTGTTTTTTTTACAAAATACGCTTCCGTTTTCATAATGTTCATAATCGGTTCAAAGGTTACCGAGATAACTCACTTTTTGTTCATTTTAATAGTCAGTGTATAAAAAGGCACATCAATAGATGGGTGATACTAGTAGAGTGAAGAACAGACATAGACATGGCAGTTTACACTCTCTCTGTGTATAACTTTTCGATTAGCCTCCCCAAATTTACTGAAACACTGCAAGGACGACAACCAACCAAGAAGAGTATATAGCTGACATAATGAAACACTGCACTCCCTCAACCTATCAAACATCGCAATTTTCCCGCGGATTTCATAAGGACAAATGCTGCGATGATAAGCCGATTGCAAAGCTGACACTCTATCCTATCTTATTCTTCACTCTACTGTGATACTGTGCTTCTAATAAATTGTTAGTTATACAGTGCAAAAATATTGATATCGCTTCTACTTAACATTGAATTTTATAGTGATACAAATTGTTATGGAAATGTTAGCGCTTCTACGTATTCATAATTTCCACTATTCAGACGCCTTTTAATTGATTTTGCTTCTATCTAATGTAAACTACTTTAAAAAAAGTACAAAATGCTTCAATTTGATGAAATTAATAAAGAAATGTTTTACTGGTATAAAATATTAAAGACTGTTTCTACCAAATTCTAAGTATTTGTGGTGTAATTTATTGTTTAATGCTCCCATCAATTGTTAAATATTTGATTCTAATACTACTATTTTGGTATATACTGTGCAAAATTTAATACTACACCGTTAATCATTAGGGCACTCTTCCGATATGATTTTCCGTAAAGCTGTGTGCATACCTTGCACACAGCTTTACGGAAGCCCACTGCCTCCTAGGGCGACCTTTCTGTAACGACTTACCGTTCGTTTAAAACGTTGTCCAAATATGGTAATATTATTTTAAAATAGTAAAGGCCACTTTACAAGTTCGGAACATGTCAAAGATTGCATTTGAAATATCATTTTATAGCCGGAAATTTATATTGGCCATTATGGGACGTCAACTTTCACTGGTCACTGCGTGACTTCTGTTGCTTGTATACAGATGGGACGCGTTTTAAAACGTCATTGTTTGAATGGGTAAATCGTCATTTTTGCGGTTTTACCTTCGCCTATCATAAGATTTTTCTTGACGAAATCAGATGTTTCATCTAGCCTTGTACAATGCCTTCCTATGTCTATTGCTTCCTTTGCTTATAGTCGTGCACGACATTGCGGTATATATCATTTCTTGGTGTAAATTGCAGTTCAATTTTCGTCAACCTGCCATGCCAGCCATGACTCCAAAGTCTGCCTTTGAAATGAAAGAAAGAAAAGTATCAGCCTGACTCTAGCCTCGTATACTAAAACGCTCACGGTTAATTGGGCATTGGTTGGCACACTTACTTGTACAAAATCACGCGCACAAAGTTGTCACATGACATATTTCTAAAAGTCTTTGCTAGTGATTTGAGGATTTCTTCTCCTAGTTTCGAATTGTAGACAGTACTGTAATTGAATTTCCTATAGAACAAAGATAAAAATGAAATTCCGAGGCAAAATAATATTTTTGTGCGTTATAATAATGTATTGTTTTTATCTTTTTTGTTCTTCTTTAACCTGGCAATACGAACCGGTTGTTACTGTCCAGGAAATTTTAGAAAGGTAAGTACTAATCAATGAAAGGACAATAGTCAATATTTTGTTGATAGTTAAGTGATAATGTCGTAGCACTGAGTATTCCTAAATAATTATTTGATAATATCAAATGCCTTTTTTGAAATTAACGTTGATTTTGATTGTTTCTAAAGCCTTGTCACTCCGAACGATTTGAACCTGGAATATGAATTGCCCGACGATTCTCTATGTAGTATTGAGGCAACAAAAAACGGACCGCATCAAAAAGTGATTTCCTACTCACTGTTTCATGACCCAAAAAACACTTCACTGCCTCCGAAATCTCTTTATGTGAATGGAATCCAGAGTAATATCAAGAAAGCCAAACAATATTATCCGGGATGGGTGATACGAATATATGCCCAATCACAACCGAATTTTACCGAATATTTGCGAGATATAGCAACTGCTAACCCTGGAGTCTTCATTTGTGACATTGAAAACATTCCAAATATTGGTAAGATTAATGTCTTATCTTAAATTTTAAAGATTAATCTTGAATGTCAGTTAATTCTAAAGCTTAATTTTTTCGATTATTCTCAACTATCAATACCTCCCGGGACTGGAACTCTTGTCTCGTGGCAATATGCTTTAAATGTCTTTTTTGCAGAACCCATGGCTGACTATGTCCAATTCAACTGCGTTGTTCGTAACTTTATTAGTTCTCTTATTTTTATTTTAGGAAATGTATCTATGAAATTGGATGCTTTGATATGGAGATTTCTTCCGCTGATGGACCCTACCGTTGATGTTTTCATATCCAGGGATTTGGACAGTGCTATTGGCTTGAGAGAGTCGTCGGCTGTAACCGAGTGGTTAGAGTCCAACAAAACCTTCCACGTAATGAGAGATAATCCATATCATGATATGCCAATACTAGGTGGAACATGGGGTGCCAAAACTTCCAAAATAAATGGTTCAATGAAACATATTTTTAAAATGTTGGCGATTCAATATGGTAATTTCAATGACCGGTATTTTTTAAGAAACTATGACCAGCAATTTTTAACTGAGTTTGTGTACCCATTTACTTTGAATGATTTAATGGCCCACGACAGTTACTTTTGTAAATGGTATCCTGGTAGTGTTCCATTTCCAGTTCAACGAAGTAATAATACAGACTTTGTTGGGAACTTAGCTGATACACCGATTGAAATCACTGTAGAATGCCCATCAAAGTGCCGACCATCATTTGGAAAAGATTGGAAATTTTGTTAACAATTTTAAGAAGTCATAAATTGTTAACACTGATTTAATGGAAATAAAGTACCTACTCATATTCTTGTAATTGGACGTTTATCTTGTACTGATCCAATTTTTGATTTCGTGAATTTTCAGTTATTGCATCTGGAAGAATGACAGGATTGGTCATTTTTTTGAAATAGAGGCATTTACCTAATGAGTCTCATGGTGTCTTCTTTACTAATATTTAGAACTCGATTTCAAAAGTAGTGTTCTATTACGGATTAGTTACACGTTTAACGTTGGCAATCATTTAAATATGAGGGAATAATGTTGAAGACATCAAAAATTGTCGCAATATCCCGATTGTTACCACGTAAATGTGTAAAATGTGATGTTTTTAATTGAAATTATGATTGCTGAATGGATTGAATAGAGAGAGAACGTTGAGCTAATTGTTTATCTCTTTTATTTATTACTTATTTATTTATTCCTTGTTTTCCATTTACATTCAATATGGTCATCAAGTTTGTATCTGAGAAGAATTAAGAGACTAGCTCTTATTTAGTATTATTTACACACACAATTAATCATACGTTACTTATTTGAAATCGTAATTATCTATATAGTATTTTAGTGCTGGTATCTGGTCGGGTCAGCGTCTTAATTACTCATAAAAGGTTTTTCAGAAGAAATGGATTTAGGGTTGAAGAAGAATGATTGTAAATAATATTTAGGTAAGCTAATCTGAACTGCTTCATGTACCTTTCTACAGGCTCTTAAATATTTATCTGTACGAGTTCTGTTTTATAGTGCTAGTGATTTACAGCAAAATATACTTCATCGGCTGTGTCCCGTATAAATAGTGATAGACATATTTGTAATAATATTAAATATGTATAAGGAGAGAGTGTATATAATCATTGAGAATTTAAATGAGGCAAATAAGTAAATAACTATATGGAATCTAGTGAAAGAGTTCTTACAAAATTTGGTTACAATGTACGTCCACAAAATAAATGCTGTCTGACTGAATCCGTTCGGTAGATGACAGGGAAAAAATGAATAAATAGATCCTGTTCTAATTGAAATATGATAGTTGTCCCAATTGTACGCAAATGTCTAGCATTTAGTAATAGAACTATGATACAATTACATTAAAAATTGTTCTAAAATTATTATAAATATACAAAAGACTCGGTGAACACAAATGACAGACATTCAATAGTTTTTAATAGCACACTGTGGTAGTAGTGCATATTTATAGATTACGGAAATAGGTAGGTAGGTAGGTATAGCTTACATGATGAATATATACTTAAATTTACAAATAAATGTTATTATCATTAATAATATGTTTGGTAGTACAATACGTATTTAGTAAGTATTTTGTATTATATTTTATATAAACAGGATACACAGACCGATAAAAGATATTTTTACTGAATCTATTGCACACACACTACGCAAACGATTTGGTCTATAGTATTTATAGAATGAGGCTGATATTTAGAAAACAAGTTGGGTCACTCTATGAGCTAATTGTAATATGTATGTACATTACGAAAGAAGGGGAACAGAATGGTAAGATTATGAAAGTGGCAGGTGGCAAGTATAAGTAATACTTACAGAATAGACAGAGAGGCAAGTACATGGAACTATATTTAATTATAGTCAATGAATTAGACAAGTATTTATGTATGTGTGTTTGTATGTATGTATTTATGTAGTCTGTATGTAGGTGTATCTGCAATTTCCGTTCAATATGCATGTATGTAAGTATTGTATAGGTGGTTTTTCATTAGATGAGATGAGAAGAACCAAGCCAGGAGGATCGTACGCACGTTACGTCTTTCTTTTTTGATTGGTTTTCCATGAAATTGTCTTCTAAGTTGCTTTCGGCTCACTCTTCATCTATTGTAGGAGAGATTGGTCATTCTGAGCGTCCCTTGCTCTCTATCTGTCTGTCTGTACGTACACAATCAAGAGTCCAATGTCCTTCAGTAAGTCAATCATTTCATAAGCGAGGTACTTTATTTATTATAGGTAGTTAGAAGATTGGTGCTTTCAACAAAATAACGTCATACGTAGTCGTATCGTAGTAGTACTTAGTATTTGTGTACATTAGTTCGGAATAGGAACTCCATTCCATTCCATGCTCTAATTTCCATTTCGTTGATCCGGTTTAATGTCTCGTCTTCCACATTCCACAACAATGCAATGAACTTCCTATGTACTTCTTTCTCTACTTCCATAATGTCAATTAGTATTGCAGCCATCCCTGACTTTCCCTCCTCCACTTTCTCCGCGTTCGTTCTCCCAGCATTCCTTTGCGCACATTGTCAATACGGGTCCTAGTCAATACTCGACACACGAGAGCTTCCCTTCTCACTCAAACAAAGTCCAACAAAAACAAAACATAACAACTATGATAAGTACACAAGTAACTATATAGGTAGGTTGGTAGGTAGGTACCTTTTTAAAATTACCAAGATCATTAGTATCTTATTCTGTCGTACGTACGTGTCTAAGTAGCATTTATTGTATTGAAGGTTTTTCTGCAAGTATACCTGTTCATTCGTATAGATTCATATAAATAGCTAATGAGCTACATAACAATTTGTATAACAACTACATAATTACAACGGTTAATACGTACATATGTACGCTCTTGAATTATTTAGTCAGACGTCTCTTTTTCAAATACAAATATGATACATACCTACTGGATCCTACGTACATAATCATTGATTATAATATTTCAACCTAATTATAATATTACATAATAATGATAATAATAACCGTACGTAATTCATCTTCGTAGGTAGGTATAGGTATATGTATTTTGCTACATACTATACATAAGTAAGTAATACACATAACTTTACATAGCACATCCTGATGCTCTTTCTCCCGATTCTACTTTCTCCCAGCAGGTAAGTAAGTATAATATGTAAATGTTTATATATAGGGTTTATCTTGTTCATATATAATTTTTATGTATGTATAAATAAATGGTAATGCATAACAGTAATCATAGTAATACAATATCTGTATTAAAGTTGTAATGGTACACAATAACAGTGAATACCTACTACATACAAGACAAGACAACAGTTAATATCAACAACAAATAGACGGCAGTCGTTCTGATGAGTAAATGTCATTTTCATATTGTAAGCTACGGAGAGATGTAAGTTAGTAGTAGTAGTAGTAGTAGTATATCTAAGACAAGTATAAACACTAGGTAGGTACCGTTAATCATAATATTTACAAATCATTATATTTTCCAGCTCGCCGCTACAGCTAACATACGATTTGTGTGTGGGAAAATTATATTTCTATAGAATTCACAATTTATGTCCTTTCTCATGTGACGACGAGAAGAGGGAGAGTAATCGGGATTTCCATTTCATTATTACTCGATGACTCGGCCCGACAGTTGGAGATCGGAGAGGCCACCTTCATAAATATTATTATGAATGACTCACTGAAAAACGGAGAGTGGCTCTTCCTTTCCTCCGCCCGTCGACTTTTTTTTTTACTCTAGTTTGTGTAATTGTTATAACTGTGATGGCTATATGTTGTAGTGTGTTCTCTCTGGTTAACTTTAGTTTCTGCTACTTTTATACAGTAAGTATAAGGACGACACTTAATCGTTGTTGTTGAAAACTTTGGCGGTATTAGTAGGTAGTAATAAGACAATAATATAATATTTTAGCATAGTTAAGTAGGTATGTATCGTATTGTTAGATTAGTATCGTATGTACATATGTAGGTATGTTTGTATGCTATATCTTTATTCAGTATCAGTAGTAAGTCCGTTTGATTTGTTACGATGCACCCAAGTGGTGACATGACATGACATGGCAATACAGTCTACATAGATAGAACCCATTTATTTTATTGACTTTGTTCTTGTCGCATGTAGTAGTAGGTGTTGTCTGTTATCTCCCTAATGAACTGTTATTCTGGCAATTGGATTACTTTTATGTATGTGCATTTAACGCGTAGCTACATACGATAACGTATCAATCTATCTGAAATATAACGATCATAATATTATTATTACGCTTGGCTCTATAGTTATGTATGTCTTCTCTCTGTTTGGTTGTATCAATTATTCAACAATGTCTACTAAGTAAGTAATCGGCTAACTACATACGTTAGATAAGTCAGTAGAGTAGCAAGTCGGAAGGGCAACGCTTTTTTCACCTCCTCCTTACAACATATCAGTTACGTAATAAATATGTATATGTAATGTACAGAATAATGATGGTAATAGAATACAAGTGATGTCCTTAATACGGGTCCCTATCTATTCATACATCAATAATTAATGTCTGTAGTAGAATACAAGTTAAGCTATAAGAAAAATAATGGATTCTTCACTCAGAGTGTTTGTCATTGCAATCCGTGTCTTGAACTCATCTGGCTCCTTGCATGATCTCCAATTATAAGTAGGTAACTTATAGAAAACTAGGTTTAATTCGAATGCCCTATCATTAGGTGTACTGTTCTGTTTGTTCGTCGTTGCTTCGATGCTTTCGTTTGATGTCATTTCCTTGATCTTCTATATTAAGTTACGTGGTAGTAAGTAGTGGATTGAGATGAGAGGCTTCGTCGTCCGTTGCACTGTAAAACTTTCTTGGGCAATTTGCATAGCCTTTAAAATGCTTTTCTAATTCTCTGATCGGCTTTCACCCAGGCTCTCTTCCTATTTTTCTCTTCTTTATTGCTTCATTGGCGTCTGTCTGCATTTTGATAAGATTTGCATATTAGTCGAAATGTGGAGTCTTGTATAGTTTCCATAAATTTCCCTTTCATTTCTCAGCCAGATATCATTAGTACTTACTAATTGTTAATGTGTACGTGCGTTTTGCGTATATGGCGTACGTACTGGCGTGTTTTAGTTATTAGTATCTTTTGTTATTGTGTATTGCATTGGAGTGGATGGGATCAGACTAGTTTTTTTAATTTTAAATCATCAGTGGTAGCTACATAAAGATTATAAGTCAGTAGTAGGTAAGTAGAAAGTAGAACGATAGAGAAGTAAGCGGCTAGGTCTAGTGATTGAGAAGTGGAGTCGACTAGAGGAACTGTAGGGCAAGTAAAGATCTAGCTTTCTCTTTTGACGGGCACTTTGTTGGCTAAGTAAGTAAGTGTGAGTATTGTTTGTGGGACCTTGGTTGCGTGTGTCCTCCTTTGCTTTGGTTTGTTGTGTGGAGTGTGTGTGATGATAAGATGAGGTCGGGCTCGCTACTGCAATGCAATGTAATTGAACGTGGCCTACGTTAATAATCCTAAGTAATTTGTGTTTGTAAGGTAGTGTGTGAGCACTAATAACCTTCGCTACTTCCCTTTATTTCTGTACGTGTCCTAGTTTTTTTTATATTTCTATGTATGTATGTAGCTAGCTACAGATGAGTACGGTACTTATGTATGTACTCATGTGAATGAGTGTGCCTAGTAGTCAACTCCCTATTCTACGACTCTTTTCTTAATTGTTTTCTATGAAAGTCTACGATAAATTCTCAAAAACTGTAATCTCGTACAGAAAAAGAGAGGGCCTATGAATTTATTGAACTAGGTAAGTTAAGGATAGGTTCATATAAGTACATACAGATAGAATAAGTAGTACATGACTACATTACACACCTAGATCAAGTCAATTAGTAGGCTACGAGAAGTAGTAAGTAATAGAGTGAGACATGTATACAGTACATAAGTACAAGTATATGTATGTATGTAAGTATGTATGTATGTAAGTATGTAAGTATGTATGTATGTATGTATGCATGTATTTATGTATTGTTGTATGTAAGAGTGAGTGACATGATTTCTCTGTCGCAGTCAGTACATGACTTACAGGAGAGTACTTCTGGTATAATATCGTCTGTCGCATGTGATGTAGATTGGTATAGTATGTGTGTATGTAGTGGTGCTGGTTGGCTGGGGTGTAGTGTGTGTACCACTGCGAGGCAAAGGGTACTACTACCAACTACGCTAATAAATATTCCTCTACTACAGACACTACTCATCTATGGCCTAGTCTAGAGCTAGCGAGTATATAGAGTGTAGAGTGGCAGAGGTAGAGAGGTAGGTGAAAGCAGGAGAAATGTAACGGCAATACTCAAGTAGGGAGAAAGTCAATAGAATATATTATGTAGGTATAGGAGGTATAGGTAGGTTGTGATGAGGCTGTTGTATGTAGGAACAGGACAGGACAGGACTTTGTTTTGTAAACATTTATAATATTATTTATTGACGTGAACTTGCCTGGCTTAGTAATATTGTAGCTTGTAGCTCTCTCTCTAGATTAAGTAGTTAGCTTAGCATACCTTTCGTTAGATTTGTTAGCTCAGCTTAGTTAGCTTAGCCTGGCCTGGCCTGGCATGGCATGGCTTGGACTGGACTCTGTGTATTTAGTATAGTAATAGTAGTAACTAGTTGTTTGTTTTTGTTCATCGAATTCATATGTAATGTATTTATGTATCCTTATCAAGTACCTTTATCATAGATCCGTAGAGTAGCAACTATTCTCAAGTGTGTCTTATGGGAATTTTCTTGTAATATTGTTGTACCGTATCGCAGGCAGAGTATGTAGGCATCGTATGTATGTAGTAGGTAGTATGTCATGTAATAATAATCAGGCAAGTAGCACCTAGTCTCTATTATATTGTAGTAAGTAAGTATAGTCTGCATTTACGTCTCTATTCCTCTGTAAGACAATTATTCTTTCTCTCTTCTTACTTACTTAACTCTAGGTAGTTTAGTTAGTGTACTTCTCTCCCTCTCTGCCTCTATTTGTATCAGTTTATAATATCCTAATTCATGTCTGTACGTACATAGTATATCAATATGACTATATCGCTACGTATCTGGAGTAGCAATTGTGTCGTATGCTATATAGTTATAAGTACATACATAACGCTAAGTATGTAACGCAGTAGTATTTCTTCATATATGTAGTAACAGTATGTAATAATATCCGCTTTCACTTCAAATTGGAGTACTTTAGTTGTTTAGCATAGCTATATGTATGTAATAATATTATTCTTGTATGTATTTATGTACGTAACATAACCCACGTAAGTAAGTAAGCATGTATTTGTAGATATCTCTAATATTATTACAATGTAGATTACATGTATTTATGTTTGTTTGCCTGTTTGTAGTTCCTTCTCTAGTTCATTGTGTACCATGTCTTGTTATTATTCTTGTTTGGTGTACCATGTTGGATGCTTGTATGTGTGTGGGTAGTTTTGTTTTCTGTGTACTTGTGAATTGTATATATTATCACTATTAGCATTTGTTTATTATTATTAGTAGTAGTCAAAGTCGTACATAGTTGTGGTGAGATGAGAGTCCGGGCGGTTGGAAATTAGATTTGGCAATGGGTCCTGGTGAGTCTTCTTGGCACAGACAGGGAGTCGATGAAATAACACGCAGTAGTTGTAATGTAACAGTAGTAGTTTTTGTAATAGTAGGAGTCGATTTGTATTGTAGTTAGAGTACTAGTTAGAGTAGCGAGGAAGATATCGTTCCCTAAACCCAAATAATAACATCATCAATCAATAAAATCAATATTAATTGCACCATCATCCAATACAAATCTTACCAATGTGCATGTCGTGTTTATCTAATGCATTACGACCACATCTATGCCCGTTATACACTGCACTTTGATTTAATCGCCCGGCTAAACATAATTACTCCCAGACTTCTAAGAACATATTTCCATTAAATCCCATTTCCTATGACGTGCTATAGATTTTACCAAACCTCTTTACATGCCATCCCTCATTCTTTCCACACACGCACCACTGCCAAACTCCATAACTACATTTCCCATTTACAATCATAATAGCTAAAAGTAATAATAACCCTTGGATTCCATCCATCCTTCCTATACAAAAACTCAATCCCATTTACAGCTATTATCACATACCAGGAATGTACAATTCCCCTTTTGCAAACATTTCTGATATATAAACTTTCCAATATTTTTTATTTTCTCGGGTAAAATCCCTTTAAATCAAAACGTAGTCCAATAGATTTCAGAAACATTTACAATTGAGTAGGTATTTAGGGGTTTAACATGTTGCAGACGAGTCCTGACACAATATTTAGCAGAGATTTTTATTGTGCAGGAAATTTTAAAGACACTATTAAATTACAACGACGTTTTACGTCATATTAGATTATATTTAATGACTTGAATATAAATGCATAACATACGTACACATAAACGTAGTTGTTTAGGAGGATCAAACGGAAATCCTTGCTAAAGTTGTCTGTACGTGTACAGATAGAGGAAAGATAGTTAATTTCCTTTAGTAATAAGTGTCGAATATAAATAATCCGAGGAAGCTTATAGGCAATAGTTAAATATAGATCCCTTATATGATGTGTATATGTTATCGTGCTCATAACCAATATTATTAGTAAATAGATATGGTTTGCATGAGGAGCACTTTATCGTTGAGCTTTAAATGTTCAGGCAATATTAAAGCCACTAACGATTTACAAGGTTTTGTACATGGTGATTATGTATCTGTTGTATGGGTGAAAGTAGGAAATCAAGATTAGTATCAGCCCTAGAATTTCATGGCAATCCCTTTCTAGGAAAATAAATGTACGAGGCTATTAGTACAATGAAGGAAATTCAAAACGAGCTAACAAGACGTGCAGGGCACAATCATATCACTTAAAACTTACTTCCCGAGTGTTTCTACTTTCCCCAATTAATTGACTCTTATTAGGAATTGGATGCCAACCAACTAAGTGTCAAGAATCAGAACAAAACCTTTGTCTTTCTTCTTCCTATGAATCAAAACAACCCGAGCAGACAGACCTCAACCAATCCATCCTAAATGGCTCCTAAACACGGAATCCTAAAAATTGGATAACTACAAAAATTTATTTTCCTCACAGGAAATACTGCAAATAACATTTGCTTTCAAGCACACATTGCTAAACACATGATTCATATAATTATTTACGGAGCAATATAAAGTCATGTCATTCAGACTAAATAATTTCCATCAGTTTTCTAGCATGTTGTGTTGTATATACATATGTAGTTCAATAAATAATGGGTGTTTCCCGTAAACACATTAATCAATCCAGTTTTTGATTTATAACGCATTTGTAACTTTTTAAAGTTTCCTTGAACATTTCCTAGGCAACATGTTAGTGACAACTTACAATTTTTTAATTACGACGCCGTCAAATTGGCAAAATTTAGTTTGATTAGTCCTTTCGGAAAGAAATGACCCAAATAAGTGAGACTAGCAAAAGAAGATGATTCATGGAGGTATTTCATTTTGACTGTTTTCTTGTACATCTTTTAATTTGTGTTAGTGTCCATCAGTGTCCATCCGAAAATGGCCGAAGACATATTAGGGAGTTAGCGCAAAGTTTGTAAAACACAAAAAATAACGTAAAACGTACAGGACTTATTAATTTTGGTCTTAGGTCGTCAAATCTCACTATGCCAATGTAAAATTATAAGTTTAGGCAAGACAAATACAAGTATACGCAAAAGTCTGTGGCGTGGGGCAACAGGCAATAGACTAATTCCAAAACGTATCCAGAAATATAAAATAACATAGGAAGGTATTATAGGTTTACGGAATATCTACCTGTTATTTTATACTTCGTGGTACGTATTGGAATTTGTCTATAGTCATGTCAAAGAGTTAACAGGGTAAGTAAGTACATTTTGTGTAAAATCTGCTCTATCACCATATTAAAATATTTTTAATGATACGAAACGCGTAAGGGTTTTTGAATAATAACTTCAAATATTCTATGTCATGAATGAAATGAAGATTCTCAAAAATTCTGTTGGAGCCATAAATAACTGTAACGTGTCATCTGATAACAAGATTATTTCACTAACTTTAAATATTAAATCCCGAGGGTTAGAATGTGGAATTAAATAGCTTTTAAGGATGGCTGAATCAGTGACGCGTATTAATCGGCTAATTGTCCCCAAAGATGAAAAAGACATTACTGTTTAGAAAGTTTCACACTCCTTCCATGGAGCGCTCTACATTTTATTGCCTCTGCTCAATAAAGAACATGATCCAAATAGCTAAATCGTCTTATGGCGTCGTCGTGTTAAGTCCATTGAAATATTTAAACATTTACATCTAGATGAGCCATTTAGATATGACTATATTGTGTCAATATTACTGTTGTATGGGCCTGAATTGTTATCAAATTCACGATAAATTACGGGCAAATAATATCTCTGTCCTAAATAAAACTATATTTATGTTAGCACGTAGTGTTGCATAGTAAAGGATATCTATTGGTACCTCAATATCTCCACTTGTAATAAATGCATTTACCATGTGAAATTTAAAAGCAGACATCAAAAGTTAAAATAAATTGCCACATGGTTTTAAATAACCCATTATTATTAGCTAGATCCACTCTGAAATAGTGTACATACATTATTCAAAGAGGAACTAATGCAAAATGATGTAGGTATCTAATTAATAATGGAAGGACTAAGTGTTCAACGAGGAAAGACAAGGGCTTGTCTTGATTCTAAAATGTGTCTGACTTTATATTTTATTGGTTATGGTTTTATTTTGAGATAACCCGGCGCCATAAAAGGTGGCAGCATTGACAGAGCATTGCAGGAACCTAAGTCAATATATCAGAGTTCGGTAATTTAGAAGGAGCATTAGTTGAGGATAGGAGGGAGCATATTGTTAGGTGGTGTAAAATATTCTGAACATGATCGTTTGATATAACATGGGTTGAATACGAAAGGAGAAAGTAGTGGTGATGGTGGGAGAGTGGAGACTCGTAGTGAGGTCTGCGAAGTATTTGTGGAGAGGAGTATGTTGGAGGAGCTGGGAAAGCTATGATGATGGTACTGGTGATGATCTTTCCTTACTGAAGTAAATGGAGTACTAAAGAGAATTGTAAAGCATGGGAAACCGACGGAGCGTAGAATACTGAAGTGAAGATGATCTGACTCATAGATAGTAAAGAGAGAAAGTTGAAGAGAGTAAGTGAGTCTGGCTGGAGCTGGACTGTTTCTGTTCCTGGTCGTCTGAGTGAGGTAGGAAGAGCGAGGCAGCTCATTGTATTAGTATCTAGTGTGGAATCTGAACTGAGCTACCCGCAGAATGTATCTGTTGTGTTGGTGTATGTAGTCTGGCACTCCTGTGTCCAAATCCCTACTTATTGTTCGTGTATGTACTATGCCCTCCGCTCATAGTAAATAAATACACAAAAGATTTAAAGAGAGGATTTGTGCTTGACTTAACGCAACTAAAGATCTCGCCGCTAAAACGGAGTCAAGTCAGGAGCGGAGGCGAGGAGGAGCGGGCGGGTAGTTATAATGTTAATTGACTCGCCGTCAACTTTTACAGTCCTATTTGCTTTCCGACTCCTTTCCTCTCCATTCCCTCTTGAACAGGAAAGGGGAAACTGGCGAGAGAATCTATCTGGGGCAAAAACAACTTTAGTCTTGGCTACAGTTGTAACTATTATTTAAAGACGGAGGAGTCTACCTTTCTACAGCCTGCGACGTCTTCACAAATGACAAAAACTCCAGATATGGAAGTCGATGCGGCTAAGTGGATGGAGAAAGCTATACTCCAACCAACTACATACATAATAGTCCCAACTATGGAGAAAGCACACATGCAGTCAATAAAATTTTAGACGTGAAGATTCTATGACAGTTCATCCCTACGTTCTCAGCCCATGCTTTCTCCAAGAATGGGAAACGACGACGTTTGGCTATATCCATTCACGTAAAAATAAGAATCTATGTTAGTAGGTGGAAATGTGTACGGATAATGTGGTTAGTTGTAGAAGTGCATACAATTGTCCTAACTCTGAGTTTGCGACTACTACGAATGTGTACATAGGTATATATATATTTAGAGGACAGATAGATATATAGGAAGGGGATCTTATAGCGAAAGGCATAACGAGATATCGTCGTCGTGAATGCATCCATTTGAGAATGTGCACTGGTTTGGTTTCTATTGTTTGGAATGACAGAGAGACGTCGCCAGAGAGGAGAGTAGAGTAGGGCGAGCGAGGGAGCAGAGGATTGAATTGTAGTATTTAGTTCAAGTCAAGTGTACAGAGTTGTTATGGTGGGAGGGAGAAAGTGGTGTGACTCTCTACGAGTATGTTGAAATCCTGTGGTGAGTATGTAGAGAGAGAAAGAGAGAGAGAGAGAGAGCGAGAGAAAGAGAGAGGATGTAAAAAAGAGTAGGAGAGAGATATAGAGGAATGGAGCGGAGCCGGCATGGGAAAGTGGTGTGTGCGAGAGGGAGCGGAGAAATGGGAGAAAGTGGTGGCTGTCGTAGTACGGACGGCGAAGGAAGGGAGAAAGTTGAACGGAACGGCGTGGAACGGGAAGTTGGCAGGGAGTGCGGAATGGGAAAGAGAGAGAAGGCGAAATGAAATGAAATGAAGCAGAATGAACTTGGAAAAAACAAGGAAGGAGGCTGAAAATTTTGCAACATTTGGCAACTTCCCTGGCCTGGCCTTATGTCGCCGAAAACTCTCGCTCCATCGTCCCTTCTTCATCTCGATCAATATCAATGCAGCGTTTCGCCTTCGCCTTTGCACCAAAACTCAAATACTCACTCCTACTACGACGACTACTTACTGGCGAGGAGGACGTTACGCCACGCTCCTGCTCCACGCCACACTCACAGTCACCCGACTCGGCCTCACAGACTATAGCCGCTCTCCTGGCCTAACTCGCCCATCTCGCCTTGCAAGAGTCGCGAGCAAACGGCCTACTCACTCACTCACTCAGCTAACCTCCTAAGGACACCACCGAAAACTCCCGTCCGAAATAAACTCGCTGAGTGAGTGAGTGAGTGAGTGAAAGAGTAAGAGAAAGTAGCCAGGCTCACTCTCTCTTTCTCTTTTCTGTGGATGGATGTGTGGGATGGGAAAGCCGGGAAGGAGAAAGGAGAGTGTTGGCTGAACTGCTGAGTAGCCACTACGAGGACTTTCCATTCTGCTCCCTTTATTCCATTTGCCATGGCGTGGTGGCCAGAGAGAAAGCACTTAGCTGCATCTGCACACTCGCCACAACGCCGACTAACACTGTACACAAATAGACACTAGTGTAGCGTTAACTAATGCATTTATCGTAGTTTACGGACTTGTTGTCTACACACCAACAACGACAATGTATGTATATGGCCAAAGTGAGGCAATGGTCCTAACTGATGTGAGTAGCCCTATTTAGAGCTCACAATCCGTTCCGTTCACGTTCAGCCACTAAAATATCCGGCAACTACACCATCAAAAGAATCTCTATCCCATTGCATTGCATGCCCAATGCTCGCCACTCGTAAACTACGCAGCCACCTAATAACTTCAGTTTAGCCTCATCATTTCTGATCATCTGATAGATGTGTGCAGGGAGCAGGCTACTTTCACTCACCTTCTTCTTTCACTTCACCTTCACCAATGCATTAGCACTCCCTACCAATGAACTATCGCTACATAATAAATCCTTCCGTCTTCAACCTGCCCCACTCACTCTCTCCAGACTCACTATAAATGTATATGCATATCACCAACATACAACCACCACTACTACACTCCGAAGGCACGCAGAGCTATAAACAACCAACAACTCCAATTATTTGCTTAATCTTCAACTAAATTCACTCCCTTCCTCCATTTATCGATATAACTCCTTAAATCCTTTACTTTTACAAACCAACTGCCCTCATTAGAAATACTCGACAATCTGGTTACGAAGCCAATCAACCAGTTAGTTGTTATTGAAACTCATTTTACACGTTCCTATTAGTTATACAAAAATTAGAATATCTATTTTATTTTCAAAGTCTATTCCTGTAGCCATCGAAATGGTGTAGCTATAGTGATACATTTCGTTTAAAAACCCAAAAGTTGTACAACGGTTAAAATATACTTTTTCCTCGTAACAAAATACCTTATGGTACACCAGGAGAGTTATTTAATGAGATTTCAAGGAAAACTTAGCTTCAAACAATAAATCCATGGGGGATTTAAATCCAGTCCTAAGGTAATTTTCAAACTGGTAATTACTTGCAATGCTGCGCCCACCCTAATACAACGTAATTGGTAATTGGATACTATGCCTTCAATAAGCGAATGTAACTTTTTATATGGAATTAGAAAGTTGTCTAATGATTTTAACGTGACGTAAAATGTAGAAGAAATTATAATAGCATTTAAGTGAAAGAAAGTAGAAAGAATGTAAGGAGTAGAACTGTAGAATCAATATTAGCTTGGAGTTGGAGTTGGTAAATGGGAAATCTCCAACTGACGTTATTGAGTATGATAACGTCAGAGAAGAGGACATGCATTGAATTCAGTTTTATGTGCGAGCCTATCTATTAAGTGCATGTTTGTCCAACTGCGAACACTTATTTACAATGCATATATAACATTCAGAACTGAAGATTATATATATATGTAGGTATATAGTCTGGTTGAGAACAATAAGAACTTACGTAGCTAACTATCAAATATTATAGTTGTTAGGAAAAGGAAGTTTAATTCTTAAAGTATGTATGAACAATTATAAAAACTATCCGTTAGCTTTCAGTCAGTGAGCCATAAAAAGTAAGCACTTAAGCAAATACAATAGACAGACAAGTCTGTAAAACGAAACAATTTTAAGGGAAGGAGTCTTTCACGCAACAAAACACATGGACGATAAAGTTTTTTCATATGGCTGAGCATAACATTATAATATTGATAGTATGTCTTGAGTAGTATAATTGAAAAAGAGATAAATCCACGGAAAAGAGAGCAAGAGGAAAGGAAGAGAAAGGATTGAAATGAAGGGCGGGCCAGAAAACTGAGACCCTGTGGGACTTCCAGCACACAAAAACTATATTATCTCTGAGCAAGAATAATAAAAGTGCACCCAAAGTACAGAGAGAGAGAGAGAGAGAGAAAGGGAGAGGAGAAAGTCTAAATCCTTGTGGCTATAGCAAAGAGTCATTTAGTGGAATGTATAATAATAATAAGTAAGATAGTGCGGACAGGGAGCCCATATGGAAAGGAAAGAGACAGGAGGATGATGACGATGAGGCAAGGAAGACTCTGTGTGAGAAATGGAGAAAGCAGTGCAACTCTGTCTGAGACTGTTTATGAGTGGCGAGTGAGTGGTGGAGAAAGCATGGGATTCCACTAACTCACAGCGGGAGGGCCAGGGCGAGCGACACGACAAGACAGTCGCTGGCTGCAGAGTCGCTGGAGCCGGAGACAACGATAAACCATAAGTTAAGCACAGAAAGAATGTCCGTACCTGGTTCCTATTTTCTATTTTGACCTCACCACCATTTCTCTCTTGTTCAATGTCCCTTTTCACATTCTTCACTTCACAACCAGTCAATACAAAAACTATAACTAAATAAACATCTGCTTTCCCCGAGAATAGCACGCCATTATTAAACCATGCTGACGATGACTGAGTACCTATCCTCCTAATAATCTACTTTATCTACACCCAAAACTAACTTTATGGATTTTTCAAAAATGCTACAATCCTCCAACATGTCCCTTCCCTCCCATATGCTCTCCTTTTCAACCAACCTTTCATATTCCCATACAAAACATGTTAGATTTACGTCCTTGTACACATAAACATACTTAACTGACACTATCTACTCTACTTAGACCCATTTCCTTCACTACTACTCCTACTCCTAACGAGATTGTAGATACTACTATCTACAACGCATTCCTCATTCCTATTCGTTCTGCCTAGACAAGGTCGCTTCACGTACTTTTACCATCAGACACTTTCTCAGTTTACAAAACGTTACTAAAAATAAATATTATTGCGAAGGTGTCTTATGCATTTCCAAAAATACTTTAAGTGACATTTTTAATATCTACGGAACAGTTGTTTGAATCCATTTTGAAGCTAAAAAAACTGTGTAATCGGTAAAAGTTATTCAACGCATTCTCCTAAAATTATCATTGTATTTAACTAATTCCCAAAGTTTATAAAAATATAAACATCTAATTAAATAACTAAAAATATTGCAAAACAATTGTTTTACAAATGATTTAAAATGTTTTCACATCAAACAAAGGCATTTGAATTTTATCTTTTTTTAAATTAAATACTCAATTGAAACTTTCCTGACTAATCAATAATGATTTTTCTCAATTTCAGTATATTGTGTCACTATAGTTGTTCCAAGACATTCAATACTTGCACAGTAAAGATAAAGGGAATTATTAACTGCAGAACTGTAAAAGTCAGTTCCAATTCGTAGGGTCTTCCCGTATTTTAAACAGAATTGCCATTCTTCTCGGCACAAGCTCTCGTTTTTCATTGCCTGGAGAAAGTTTCCATCGTAAACATGCTCTTAGAGAAAGTTAGTGGAAGGGCAGCAACTTGTAACTCCATTTGTCCTATCTATCCATTCCTTTATGACTGGACGTTGTCAACCGAGAGACGTGTAAGTAGTTGCTGGACTTTGGCCTAAATAGAGAGGAACGCACTTCTCATCAAAATTAGTCGCACAGTTTTAAGTAACTTGCACTTTGACAACCAGGGAATTCCTTAACTCTCTAATGGCATTAACTGTAGTCGCTGCTGAGAATTATCCGTACTTTCACTTCTATTTCACTTTCTTAGTATCCTGTTTGATATTTCGTAATCGAGTGGAACTATTGTAGTAACTAACAAGCTTTGAAAACTGAAGGAAATTATAGGGCACGTTACGAGTTAACTACTATAACTACACGAAAAGAGAAAGCATTAATACTAAGTCGTCCTTTCTATCTCTATTTATTGTTTGCCGTTTCTGTTAGCGTATTACGGAGCGAGAGAACTTTTATTCTTCAAGGTTATCAAATACACAATGTCTCCATCAATGGATCTATTTTATTATCGTAGCTCTAACTTTTTAAGTTTACAAGCTCAAACAGAGAAATTCCACCGTAAATCACTTGGATGGATTTTCTCAAAGAGAAAGTCAATTTAAAAACTGTGCTTGCAAGCAAATAGTATCCGATATTGCATTTTTGCTTGAGAAACTCAGACATTTTTTTTTGATGTGGCTCATCCATGGGTTCTAGCAACACACCAATTCCCTATTAAATCTTACTTCGTAAGCTGTGCAATTATTTGTTTTCTGAGTACCATCCTTTATCACCTGCAATTAGTTAAGTGTAGCGAATTCGTGGTACCATGGTATGGTTTATTGACAAACTTGAATTACCGATTACAATTTACATTAAAACAAATTTCCTGCCTTCATTGTCACTGAATCAAAATCTTCCATTTGTCAATAAGCTTACTAATTATTTTAGAAAAATTCTGTTTCATTCAAACAATTCTTCACCAAAAATTAAAAGATTGATATTGGTTAACAACAAAGATATTCCATCATAAGGATTCTGTAATTACTGTCTCTGATTTAGACACATTTAAAAATAACTTTTGAAATTATGTCCAGTCACAAGTGGCGCATATATAATTTCTTCTGCAACTTTCGTCATTATTTTTGAAACTCAGAAGTTAACCTTGAAGGTATTTTCATAACGATTCATTTCTGCCATCCTGCATCATTATTCCCTTTAACAAAAATTTCCTAACTATCACAAATTTGGTAACCTAAAAATTATACACAGAAGATTATTTATGTTTTCCCACTTGGGTGTTTCTGTTAAATTACTTATTACATTACCAAGTACCTATGTATAGTTGTAGATAATCATAATATTATTTAAACCTGTTTGGAGTACATAATGGAAACATGTTCTTTTAGTTTGGAGAAGAATGTGTAGAAGGACGCTAGCGATTGGAATTGTAATCAGAAATATAAGAATGGAAACTTACCGTGTGGTCAAACGTCTGTTTCTATACGAGGCGTATTGCTATTTCTAGGCTTGGGGTTGGCATTCCCGAGCTTTTTGGTGTACTCTGCCTCATTTAACTCTATGATATCCGAAGATGACTCCGAAATAGAACCCGTTTCTGCTTTCGGATACCCTGAAAATAAATATGTCAAAGTTCAATTAAAATAAATGTAGAGAGAGACGGTAGAAGCGTTTGAATTCCATTTAACTCCTCCTACTACAGTGATCAGTATCAACAAGAATATAATATACTGCACAGTGGGAGCATCAAATTGAAAATTAAATGAATTGAAATACGTTTCGGTAAAATTCGGCTAGCATTTGAAACAGATTTAAGTATCATGTACAAAGGAATTTGAAATTGAATGATTTAAAGCAAAATGGATTGGATTGCATATTGATATACAAGGGAAAAAATTGATTTAAGAAAATCTCTTTATTAAAACAGACGGACTTCATCTGTTTTTTAAAAGTTAAATTCAGGTGCTGCAACGAAAATAGTTTTTGGTCGAGATTTAAAATATTTATTAAATACAGTAAATATCAGAGTGTAATTTGGTTTTGGTTGTGTAGAATTTATTAATGAGGCGACGTTTAGGCCTTCAAAGTTCTTGGAAGTAGTAAATATTCCATAGAAGATCATGTGCTAAAACTGGGTAGAGTGAAAATTGGTAGTAGTCGGAGAAATCTGTCAAAGTGTATCACTAATAAGTGGGATATTGGGAAGGATTGTGGTATATTTTGATGGTTTCCCCGCAATTATTATGGATTGATATTGAAGGGTTTAATGTTTAAAGAGGTAAAAGTAGCTTAACTAATCGGGTAAGTGAAAGGAGTCTGAATTCCTTGGGGTCTCCATTTAACTCTGTCCAATTGTTGGATGTGTTTCGGGAGAGTCGGAGGCGAGGCCTGGGAAAAGTGAGATGCAATATGGCTAATGTATAAAATATAAAGTGTTTCCGTCTGTGCCGTGACAGCGTCTGCTGCTAGAGAGAGAGAGAGAGAGGTGATGGGCTAATAGGTTTATCTGTTCAGGGATAAGGCTTATGTCTCCGTCAGTCCGCCAACTCTCACTCTGTTACTCCATAATGTATAAAGGGAAAGAGGCGGCTAAGTGTGGCATGTGTGTGTATCGCTTTCTCTAAAAGTTGGCTAAGTGATATGCGAGGAAGATGTAGTGGTTGTGATGGAGAGGCAGCCGGTGTTCATAATTAACGACGGAAGTGTCCGTCGGAGCATCTCTGGAGTAGATGGATGGAGGGCTGAGGCGGGATGGGACGGGAGAAAGTCGGGACGCACTTAAGTGACACTTTGACAGAAGGAGCTCGAGTCAGACTTGACCACAAGAAGAAAAGACAAACCTAGTGTACCGGGAAGGTACGGGCAACTCGTGACGTGGTTGAAGTTCTGCGATTGCATCTCCTCCTGGTCAGTTTCTCGGTGGTAGAAGTAGTTGAAATTGGAGACTATGACAGGCACGGGCAACGCAATCGTTAACACACCGGCAATGGCACACAGCGAACCGACGATCTTTCCCCAAACTCCCACAGGTCTGCACATCACCACACATCAAAACTTCAGACTCACTTCCCATTACCAATCCCTCATCCCCACAATAACGAAAATACACACTTAAATAAATAATAGCAAGGCATACACCTTGAATCTCAATCATAAACCAAAATAAACACCCAAGCCTCAAATAAACACTCACGACATCCACACACACATCCATACACAACACACACTCGCCGATATTTAAAAGCACATTCATGCTCCCATTTTCCACTCACCAACACGCGCCTTTCAACAAAGGAAAGAGGAGAAATCATTTTTTAGATTAGACACAGATCATATATTATACTCTTACTGCCACCAAACAATAAAGCTATGCCCGTCAAAAGCTCTTCACAATTATGTTTCAAATAATAAAGCCGTTTGAAAGCGACAACCAACACACATAGCTTTCATGGTCATCACATGTTAATCTTCATTCAAAAAACATTCCACAATTATTTACTTAAGCTGCTTTCTTCAAGGTGCTATTTAAATCAGAGTATGCTATAGTTTAGTAACTACTAGATTAAAGTGTTAGGTAATGCAAAATACGTAATGTGCTTAAGATAACTTACATTATTTGATGTGATAGTTAACTACTGATTACCCAGGCAGATCCCGTTTCTACATAAGTGCATTACAATTAACTAAGTAATTCACTTCGTCTATCAATAATTGTTGAAGTATTCCACAATAATTTTAATTGCAATCTATATTTTGATTTTGGGATACGTCCTGTCACTTATGTGCATTTTATCAATGCGACTATTGGAGCATTATAATCATTTTATTAATGAAATTAAAGTTGCCCCTAGGTAAAAATATTTTGCTCTCTTTAAATTACTATATTTTATTACACATACTTAATGTTCATGGTAGACTAAGGACTACAGTGCAACGCGTTAGATGATCAAATCGGATGAAACTTCTATACTTTTATTACAAAAAACAAATAATTGAATAAATGGAAATAATTTGTGCTGTTATATAGGTAGACATCAAATAGAATAAGAATGCGTCGATAAACCTGCTTGCACACACACTCATGTTCATGAGAAGGAAAAGGTAGAGTTCAATGAAAGTAAATGCCGCGGAGTTAAAATGTGCTTCGAAGTAGAGCTATATTTGTGTACAGTAGCAAGGTTGACAGATTAGTAATGATAGGCATTTTTCATTTTCTGTTCCTTTCATCACAAAAAGAAAATAGGTATCAATATGGAACAAGAGGAAAGTGTGATAGAGTGGCGACAATGACAAAGGCGTGCGACTGTGAATTTGACCAATAATAGCAACAGTTATGATTTATGAACATGTACACACAAAATAAGAAATCGAATTTGATGGAGAATCAATTCAAAGTGCTATAATATTAATTTAACTATAACATCACATAAAGCTGAATCGGTTATGATTTGATTTTAAATTACGGAATGAATTACTGTATGAATATAAAATACAGTAGCTTATTAGTGCTTTTGTACATCTAATGAAAATTTGGTTCGGATGGAGTCGGATATAACGAAATGTATTATAAGCAAAAATGAAGTAGGTACAGAGACTGTAAAATTACTATAACATTTACTAACTGTGTCCTCTTAACATTTTAGAAACACAAAAATCAAAACCTCAAAAAACACTGTCTTAATACAAAAGTTGCTGTTAAGTTGCAATGAATGATTTCACTTTTATTCGTGTGCAAAAACTCGATAATTGAAATTTAATATGTGTTTATTATCGCTTGTTCTGTATTACGGAAATTGTTATTGGTATGTCGACCGATGGAAAATAATGAAATACAGAAGGATTAATAAGTAAGAGAGGGCCAAGGGCAGTTTCGCAGGAGCGGTAAATGCTTTCTTTATTGGTAAGGTTTCTTCATGATATTGTCTGTTGGGAAGTAGTTCTCCAAACTGAAGCCCAGCAAGTACCTTGCCTTTTCATTCAGTCGAGAGCTACCTTAATAAAACGTTCTATAGAAATAGCTGAAGTATTCTTGGATAGTTTTGAGGGAAAGTTCCTAGGTGCTTAGGTTAGGTATGTATTGTTTTAGATTTAAGGTGAACCTATATAAGTCGTTGAACGTAATAGTATGTTACACTCATTTCATCGCATATAAAATCACTGTTAGTAAATGGGTCATAGCCACTAACTTAAAAGCCGGTTTACTTAAGATATGTTTCCTCGGCATGGAATTTTAGATTGAATTAAATTGAAGCTTGCCCTCAGTGTCTCTAGTTTGATTGAAAGCAACGAACCTGAATTACTCCCATAACACAATACATTTTCAGTTGGCCTTGTTTCCCATTAAAAGAATATTTTAAAAAAATCAAGAAAGCACTATAAAACCCTATTAAATGTGTCAGACAAAAATTTTATATCAAAAACGAGAAATTATTTAATTCTTACTTCATATATTTTAGTACCCTCAAACAACTGTTTTGATATATAATAAAATTAGCAAATATTTAAAAAGAACCGGGTACAAAATGGCCTTTTAAACATAGACAGAAATGAAATGTGTTCTAGTATTGTCATAATAGAATTATAGTATATAGGAAGGGATCGCATGCATGGGATTCCTCGTTTTATTAATATAGATTTAACTATCCTTTCCGACAGCAATATAAATCTTGGTAGCTAAAAGTGATCTTTTAATAACCTTTCATGTTGTGATGTGATGGGACGTGCCGTTACGATGATCAGAGAAATCTTAAGAAGCCACTGAAATTTCGGTTACAATAACTTTCTTAATTATATACGTGCATGTAGAAAACATATCGACTCCTATACTATAATTACCGAAGTAATTTAGAACTAACATATGCACTTTACTTGACTGAGAATAAAGAAAGGGATATTAAAACCTCTCTCTCTCTCTCTCTGCCCTCCTTTCCTACTCTTCTATAATCAACTTTTGTTTTAATCAGTCGACACATCTATCATTATAGGAGCACGTCTTGCCAAGATAAAACCCTTAATTGATTACAAACTACCTGACAAGAAACTAAAATCTTTCATCTAAAGGGATGCACTCAAAGTAAACTTACAGCTACAGTTCCTTCTTTGCATACATTCGAGCGATCTACGCAATTCCCCTCTCCACTCCTTTCTTTCTTTTCAGCTTCGTGAATATGGTACCTAAGTTTTCACTTCCTTCACTGATATGTAACTCAAAGAAAGCAATCATTGACCATAGCTGGTAGTTAAATTACTTTGCTTTCACTAATTGCCATGTAAAAATATCGAATAGGCGGGAGCAAAAATAATATTGAATCAACCAAGAAGCAATTGACGATGTTCGAGGAGCTCATGTAAACAAAAGTTGTAATTTACTCTTCCATTCCAATTGAAAATGGGAAATCGTTTCCGAGAAAATTCAAATGAAATTCTTTAGCTCAGGGCAATCAGAAAGCGAAACGAAATAACCGTTGTATTACTATTTCTCTGTATTTATTTCAATAATTACCGCTCTAGTAGTCAATCAATTATATTGTATCATTTTTCGTCTAAAGAATCAGTGTATATAAGTTCTCATAAAGTTTGTAGGTACTTATTTCGTGCCATGTTACAAATATCTTTCAGAATACTTTTTAAACGGAATTTTTTACTCCGACTAATACCATTAGCTATTTTAAAAGCTTGTGATTATAAAATGAATAGCAAATGTTAAAATAGAAAGAGAAATTTGAGGGAAGAGTGAAAGGAATAAAAGTGTAATTGTTTTTAAACGTTTTAGTTGTCTGCAATAAAATTCTCTGTAGTATGGCAAATAGCTACTAAAACTTTTAGAATGTGTGTAAATATATTGAGAGAGTTTTAAGTTTTTGCGAAGAGAGCTCGGCTATTAGAAAGTGAAAGTTGTTGGCTATCTTTTTGTAATGAGCTAAGTTTGTGGTGGATGGGCGAAAGGATTTGGGAAGAATGTTCGGGTTTGAAAGGCTGGCGTCTGTTGGGGTGGTGCGAGAAATGACGTCACGCATGGAGAAAGAGTGGTTTGTAGGAGAGGAGGGCAATATCTGTATTGGAAAATTGATGCGAATGAGTTATGTATGTTTAAAGCTGAGCTTGGTCGGTTGAGGCACAGTGAAGAGTAATCCAGGAAAGGACAGGGGAAGCTGACATCAAGAGCTTTCCACTTCAGTGGAATTGACAGAAAGAAGTGGAAGGAGAAAAGAAATTCTTCTTTCTCCTCTTTGTTTTTCGATCACATTTGGGATGCTCTGTTATGTGATGCTATTTGAGTGCACGAAGACAAAACTAACTAAAGCAAACGTGGGATTGATCTGTTATCCTTCATCTCCGTATAGATCTAACTATGTAGTTTGCTTTGCTTTCCTTTGCTCTAGCGTGACTGGACTGGCAATCCCATCTCCCTGCCTCCTCGCAGCTCTCTGGGCGCAATAGTCAAAATTCTTTGTCTAATTCCACCAAAAAAGTGAAATGAGCTGAGCTGAAAGCTGAGCCGATAAGAAAAATCTACACTTCTGGGTATTTGTATAATGTATAAGTATGTTATGTACATATTGCCTCTACTCTACCTAATGTAGCCTTTTCATCTTCATGCCCTTTTTGCCAAATTGTATTCTTACCCTTGAGCAGAGAAGATCTTTGAATGGGCAAATTGAAAACAAGTAGGACTTGAAAACAGCGGAGTCTCACTTTACAGAAATACTTGACTACGCTCGAATAGTAACTGGCAAACACCATTACATAAGTACTTCCTTTCCTCTCTCTCTATCTACATATATAATATATATGTAATGTTTATATGTAATATATACATGTAGCTACTCTATACATATATTTATATATATGTGTATAGTTTATACTCTACGTTAGTACAAGCAAAGTTTTATTAGTCAGCTCCGAAAGCAGCGTATATATTTTCTTTGTTTACTTAAGTTGCACAAGATTGCATTAGAGCTCTTATGAATTAAACATTGTGAAATATTTCAACGTATAAATCATGCTTAGTGCATCTACGGACTTTTTGAAATTTAAGCTTTAAATGGGCTCTAAATTGTAAATACACCCAGCCCGCTGCTTTTTAGAGCCAGGGAAAATATTCCATATCCATCTCTGCTATTATAATAGTTAGTCTTTTATAGTTGATGAGAATATAGTCGTTATATTATAGTTGACCAGAGTAACATCGTCTTGTTTGACTAAGCATAAAACAATGTTTTCCTTGCAAATGAATAATTAGAGAAGGGAGAGATGCGAATGATACGTAATGCCAGAGATGTTAATTATAAATGAGAGTATCTGCTCTCGAGGAGATATATACGTACGTACTAAAGACAAGTCGGCCTCCACAGAAAAATTCATGAAGGAGAGATGAGATTTTAATGAAGCAAGTGAGGTGAAAGTTCAGTTTACTCAGCAGATTGAGAAAATCACTCAAGAATGTAATAAGTGTAGGAGCTTAGCTAGTAGCAAGATTTTCCTCACCCGAAAACGCTACTTCGGTTGTTGAATTAAAAAATTAACTGTTCATCTAACCGAGAGGAATTGCATGTCGAGCGTAGATTACCAAACTTTTAGTACCTTGCTTTCCCAGCACGAAAATCTTGTTCTATTCTTAGTGCTGCTGTAATAATGCGGAGAGACTACCTAGGTACAATTCCATTAGAGGCAAAGAAATCATATGATGGCATAATTGTAAAATATTATTCAACCATATGTAAACTATTCTTGCATAATTATTTCAAATTCCCTTCCCTCTCACACTCGAAAATGAATCACTCTTTCTTAGGAAGCCTATTTTACGCCCTAAGTGAAACAATAGTTATTCTTAATGGCATTTTTGTTCCGGCAAATTAGAAAAGGATGCAAAATTTCCATTAGTTGCAAGCGTATGTTAACTCCTTAGTTGGAAAGCACTAACTAATAATATTAGTGTGGTAATTACGATACTAATGATTAGTGTGACTTTAATTGCCAATTACAGAATTAATCAATTAATACAAAAAAGCGTGCAGTGAGTAAGTATACTGCAACACTAAAAATAGATATGGCACTAAAAATAATTTTTGTGTGTATTATTCAATGTGATATTCATTCAGTTAAATAAATGCAGCTAAAAAACTAACAATGGATTCATCAGGAGATATTTGTTAGAGTGTGTGCTAGTAAATGGATGAACAGCCATTTGCAATAATAAAAGATTCTGAATTTGAAAAGAACTTTTTTGTGAGCGTCATAGAAAATGTATTATAAGAGGAAAAACTTTGAAAGGAGTTTTTTTATTGACGCACAGAGTAGGTATGCAAAAAATTCGTGAGTAAAAAGGAGGCAGTGACCTTTAAGAAAGAGAGTAAGTGTGGTGGACAGGTTGAATTGAAAGGGTGGACTGGGAGCTTTAAAGAGAGCGAGGCGAAAGTGTGAGGGAAATGAGAAAAAGGCAGTGAATTCAGTTATTGTTATAGTTATGATAGGAAAAAGACGGAGACTCACTTCACTCAACTCAATCACACAGAAAACACAAAGAGACGAGAAAGTAAACGGAGGGAATATGGTAAAGATAAAACTGCTGGAAGAGATGAAAGAGAGAAAACAAACAAGAAAAGAAGTAGTAATGAAAAAGAGAAAAGTGGACTATAAAGTGAGTATTGTACAGTAACATACGTCATGTCACCATATCCGACTGTGGTCATTGTGACAACTGCCCACCAGAATGCATCGGGAATTGACTTGAAGTAAGAATGTTCAGTGCCAGCCTCAGCGAAGTAGACAGCACTTGAAAATAGAACCACACCTGCAACATGAAAGGCAGAGGGAACTCGTTACATTATACAACACACTGGCCATAAGCTACCAACTAGGGGATTCAATCCCGGGAAATCTGTCCCGGGAATTCCCGGGATTCCCGGGAAATTTTTCCCGGGATTCCCGTC
>JAAAYG020003773.1:0-61972 GCA_009936455.2 Tomocerus minor
CCAATGACGTCATTTTTAACCTCACGCTCGACCCACTTTTCATTTTTGAAAATCCCCATGGGGTTTGCCGCAGGTTGTGGATCCTCTATATATAAATAATAAATAATATTCATTGATAAATCAAACTAAATAACAGAATCTATTATCAAAGACTTCAAGCAAGGAACTTGTTTGTACATAATATTATTCGAAAATGTATATCCAAATTCTCGCTCAAAACTCTAGAAGTCATGTAAGTTCAATAACGTTCAAAATTCAAATGCTCTAGCGCTGTATTTAGGGAACCAAAAACTTTGAAACTATTATGACTTTAAAACCAATGTTTGATAGTAATCAATCAAATACTTTTGAAGATTTATTTTAAGGTCATTTAATACAAATGGTCTTACAGTTTGTAATGTAGAACTAAACTATTAAATAATGCAATTTTAAACTCAAAAGCTGATTTCATTTTCACTTTTAAATACTAAATTGCTAAATGCATAAAGTTTGTTCAATACGTACATTTTGAATCATAAGTCAAGTAAACTCTATATAGCTACGCACTACCTACCTACCAATGTAATTAAGTATGCCGGAACACAAGCTAGTATTGTAGGATTATTACATTATACAAATATGCATATTTTTCATAAATCTTTAAGTTATATTCTGAAATAAATGGTATGGTTTTGTTTATTGATTTTAACAAACATTTTTAAAGGTTAAGTAGCCGCTTCATTCCATTTCGTTCGATGTATTGATGTATACAGTCATAAATAACAGACTTCTCAATTTAAAGAAAAATCAATACCCTAAAGCAGAGCACGTAAACTCACCGTTAGATTGTTTGACGAGAGCTGCTGGCACCAAGCGATATTTGCTAAAGGCAGACAGAATTGCGTAAGTTATTTTATAATGCATGTACATGTGAAAATAAATGACCTTAAGTATCGTACATTAAATATCGTAAATCAATAATACGCATATATGCATTTTTATATTTTTAGTGTTCCTAACTTAGAACTAACTGCTGAGGATTGAAGACCTTGAGGCTGGATGGAATTACTATTAATTAATTGTCTTTCATGGGCACAGCAGTCAATTTGTAGTAGCTGCTTGTTTTGAACCAAAACCAAACACAAAGCCATATGACAATTTCGTCATTTACATGTCCCTTTTAGTAAATTGGTTTTAAAACCCTGCGAATTTTAATATTTGGATTCTGAAAACTTATTAGCTCTACATCTTATAAAACTATCTTAAGGTATGACAAAATTTCAAGAGCAATTAAAGCTACTACTATGGAAAAATTGGACTCTAAGAAAAAGACATTGGGTTAGTCTGGAATTGTACCTAATTGAATTGAAATAGAATAAAGAACGAAATTGTAATAATGGCTATTTAAATTCATTGTGTTGCAGACTCGACTTTTTATGGAGCTGGTTTGGCCACTATTTTTGTTTTTAATTTTGATGTGGGTCAGAACTCGTGGATTGAAAATAAACCATCCTAGCTGTAAGAAATTCAATCATATTCTTTAAATTATGTTCATTATTAATCGAAGTAGTCAATTGACGTATCATAACCAAACTTGACCTTTGGATTTGTGTGCCTAAAAGGCATGTATTAAAAACCTTTGATTACATTACAGGTCATGTTGTCGAGAAAACAATGCCATCAGTCGGGGGTTTTGAATTCATTCAAAATTTCTTCTGCACCTTAAACAACACTTGTTATGACGATTATGTTGAGAATAAAGGGTCTAAAATGTGGGAAAATGCACTGTACGGTTTTTGATATTGTATAGAAAATTATATGATAGTATTTCCATGATTTTTATAAATGCCTTTTTTAAATTAGGGCAAGAAAATTTGTTAAAGACGTGGCCCCCTTGATGCAAGAGATTCTTGAAAGCCCCAAGGGTATAGAAACCATTCGAAAACTGTGGTCAGATCTTATGGTGTATATCAAATTAATCAGTGGATTCAAAACCGCCACAGCTATTGGTGAGTATCTGTGCATCGTATGTGTGTGTGTCCCTTGTCTAGAAACCAAAAACAGCATTAAAAAGCGAAAATCTAAAATATTAGTGAATTTATGCTGTTCAGGCAATAATATTATATATCAATGTGTTGACTGTATTTCCCTATGTAGGAAAAGTCAAATTAAAAGATTTGTTTCAACCGGATGGCAAGGAAGGTTTTTTGACCACTGCACCTACGTATACAAGTGTATCAAGAGATCAACTCACAGAACTTTTAGACTCTGATCTAAACTTCGATGCTGTTAATAAGGTTCTCTAAATCGGTTCTATTGTTTGATCTTGTACGTTTAGAATAGGTTTTATCGTTTTAGCGTTCAAATGTCCAAAAGAAAGAATACAATGAGGTTTTTTTACCTCTCCTTTTAACTTTCACCATTCCTTTCTCGACTTGGTAAACGTTGGTTGTAGAATTATCGTATAGAAAGCGATATTTCTTTTTTACGCTAAATATTGCCTCATTCTGTTTGTAGTATGATCATCCATAGTGTATACCGCATATAACTGTTGGTTGGGTAGGCCCATGTAACATTTATATGCAACAGTATTTTAATATTATTTAGAATGTTTTGTAAAGAAAACGCAGATAGATGTGATTATAAGTAATTCATGTTTTTTTCTTACCTCAACAGAAATCTGTGGACCAACTAATTGACGATTTTGGATCAGGGAAATGTGATCCGTCAAGAAAATACGACATGATTAAATTTACTCCAACTTTGCATAAAAGACTATGTCAATTGGATAGACAAAAGGCGTTTCTGTTGGTCTTTGTTTTTCAAAATTTTATGGATAAGAATGGACTGGCAAAACGGGTAGGTGTCTACAAATAAACCATTTAACACTAAGAACATTTAATGCTTCATGTGTCAGCCAAGTGTTATCGTAGTTAACTTGTTCATTCCGTATGCTGGCCGCATATTAAAATTAATTTCCCGTCTTTCATTACTACTTTTACCGTCAGAATTTTTATTAGCGGGTGTGGTAATAGTAATGAAGCACAATGTAAGAATTAAATTGGTGTGATCAAGCTTTATCTAGAACACTATGCGAGTAGAGTGCGGTCGAAGTGGGCTAGTTATCTTTCAATTTTATAACAATGCTATTATTTTTTTTAGTTGAACGTTAATTTGGATAATGAAGATATAGCAAGACAACAAACAGGCCCCAAGTTCTATGAATACGACCTAAAAACATTATCAAACCTTGGTCGATTTGTAAGGTAATTTGTTTATACAAAATTATATGCAAGCGAAAACCATAATTAGTCCTCCCGGAATTCTGCAGCATTATAGTAGCATCAGACAACAATAAATTATATTCTGCCATCTAATTTATTTAAATTGATTCTAACAGCACGTTTCAGAGTTTCAACGGTTTTGGTGACCAAATGTCCAAAAATGACAGTGGTGCTGCCGCATCATTGCTGTTTGAAACTTTATGTGGTGTGCGTCTGAGAGGGAATACTAGCTCCTTCGGAGCTGATACAGATAGAACCAATAGGTAAGTAAACTTTCAGTTAGGATGCAATTTTTGATCATTTTTGGACCTCCCTATGGTCTGCATGTCTCTGTTTTCCCCCCTAATGAGTAATGACGTCTACAGTCAAGTTCAAAATTACACGAAGTACAGAAAATAAGCCTAAAATCTTCCTTCTGTAATTTTTATTCATAGAAAAATATTACTCTTTTACAAACTTTGCATTTTTGAATTCCATATTAAGAGCGAACAAATTCTATTCTTTTCGCTCGAACAGGCAATTTTAATTATGTTGAAATTAAACAAGAGTGCAATTGGGTGACACGACAAGTGGATTAAAACTGGTTAACAAATGTTTGCACTTTTGCTCAAATAAAAATAGTTTAATTACTTATGTCATCGTTATCTGATCTTAGATGATAGTGCCTGTAAACATTTGTTAAGAAAATAGCTTTAAACGTTTTTATAGTACATAAATATCGTATATTTAACATAAAATTCGCCCAATGTGCGAAAATTTTTGTAAAATATTGTGCAAGAAAGTATCGTTTTTCCGCAGGCGTCCTATTTTCCTTGACACCTCCCCTCCTCCCCATCATACGGCGTCTGTTTTTCCTGACCCCCTAAACCACAGACCTTATTTATGGACGGTCCCATACATCTTTAGAAACATTTAATGTATTTCTGCTTGAAATCATAATTCTTTCTGTGTTTCTTAGGTATGACAGTTTAAGAGACCATCTGAGAGACTGGAATGCAGATCACCATTATGAATTGGATCCGGATGTATCAGCGACTTGTAACACAATTTTTCAAAGATTAGAGTCCATGCCGTTTACATCTTTACTATGGAGGCAGATAAAACCATTCATTAGGTTCGTGTCTACAATGCAATGTTATGAATTCCGTAAATAAGGAGTAATATTATTGGATATTTAATTTACGCCTATGTTCTCCCCAAATCTGCAGAGGTGTGATTTACTATACACCTGATACTTCCTTTACGAAAGAAATAATGGAAGGGGTAACTGAAAAGTTTTCCAAATTGAAGGAATTTGAAGGTGGTCTCAATACAGCAGTGAGCATTCTTCATAAAACCCGAAGGTGGCTTAGAAATAACTCCGACGATATAATTGTGACAAAGGTAACCCTTCTCAACTCATCATTTTATAATTTCAATGATGATGTTTGTTATTCTTGTATGTCATAGCTTCTGCCACTAATTGAAAATAATTTTTTAGGAAGTACTCAGCGATCCGGAAAACATAAAAAGAATAGTAGCCATCTCAGGTGCTAGTGCTGAGGATGAAGCCGAAGAAATTTTGGAAAGGATAAATCAAGTCATTGAAACCATAAACACTACTGATATAGACTTAGTACTTCAGAGAGTTGATTTCATGTCCGAATTGCTCTCAGAAATTATGAGTGTAAGAATAAATTCTAATGGAAAACAATTTTTAAAAGCAAGATACTTGTAGTTTATATATCTTTCTCTTTCCTATATATTGGTATCTTCACATGAATGCCTTTTTCATCGCATAGAAATGTTACGTGCAATTTGAATGAAATTCTACGAATTTGTTGATGATGATTTCACGTGGAATTAGTATATTATGAGAAAAAGATATAGATTTAGTGCATTCGAACAATGTTAGTACTTGTAATATACTCCATAATGGAAATATATGATAAATGTAATATATGTAATATTAACTTAATATTTTGGGTCACTTTAATGTTTCAGTGTGTTCGATATAACAAAACAAGGGGGTTTGCCACCGAATGGGAAGCTGTGAATGCTGGCATGGAGTTGCTGCCCTTAGATAAATTATGGGCGGTAGTAGTATTCTCAAATATCAACGACACTAACCCAATGCCACATCATATTCATTATAAAATTCGGTAAATTTTTTGCATATTATTAGATTTTTAATGTCAGCTGGTAAAGCGCTTTCTAACGAACCTTATTTTTATTTACAGAATGGACAGTGACAAAGTGGATGGAACTCGTAATGCTCGTGACAGGTTGACTAGTAAATCACCTAGAAGGCGTCCAACTTTTGACCTGAAATACATTACAAATGGATTTGCATACTTACAAGAAATGATTGAACGCACTATTATTGAAAAAGTCACGGGTTATGTTCCTGATAGTTTTATGACATACATACAACAGTTTCCCTATCCATGCTACATACATGATCAGTAAGTAAACAAACTCTTTCGGATTTTACGATATTAAAATGGTAATATAATGTCTATATGATTGAAAATGTATTAATTTTGTAGATTTATCAGAGCTATTTCCAGAACATTTCCACTTTTCATGGTTTTATCTTGGGTTTATGCTTCCTCTATGATTGTTAAATCAATAGTCTTGGAGAAGGAATTGAAATTGCGAGAAGTGATGAAAGTGATGGGGCTAGGGAATGGTGTGATTTGGATGGGGTGGTTTGTTGATAGTTTCATTGTCATGTCCATTTCATCTACTGTTCTATCACTCATTTTGAAGGTATGTATAGAAATAAATGGAAACATTGTTAAAATTGTTATACATGTGTGTCACTTTACGATATATACAGTTTATTTAATTTCTTTGCAGTATGGGAAAATAATAGAGCACTCGAGCTTTCTGTTGATTTGGATTTTCATGATGAGCTTTACAGTAGCAACCATATTTTTCAGTTTTCTTGTTTCAACTTTTTTCACCAGAGCAAATTCTGCTGCAGCTGCAGGTACCAGAATATTTTATGAATCTAAATATGGAGATCTTGATTATGTGTTAACTAATGATGACATTTTTAGGTGGGATTTTATTCTTCATAACATACCTTCCGTACAATTTTCTTTTGATTTGGGAGGAACGGTTGACGTGGTACCACTTGCTCAGCAGTGTAAGAATTTAATTAAATGCTACTAGTATTTTGGAAGTTGCAATGGACACCCAATGATATTTATGTGTCATGTCAGTTAGTTCTTCTTTAAAAATGGGAGAAATATTTGTGGCTCTGTTGGACTTACATTTTACATGAAATGTTTTCTTTTAATCTCCATTCTGCATTTTTCTGTGGTTTTAGTGCTTGGTTTCAAATGTGGCATTCGGGATTGGGTGCAATTATTTTGCTCGGTTTGAAGAAGATGGTGTAGGAGTCCAGTGGGAAAGGATAACTTGGAGTTCATTACCTGGAGATGATTTTAATCTAAGTTATTGTATACTCATGCTCTGGTTCGATAGTCTTTTGTACTGGATGCTAACGTGGTACATAGAAGCAGTATTTCCAGGTATTACGACTACAAATACGAACTTTATAATCTAACATCAAAATAACTAATGTTAGACTAATTAACTCGAGTAACAATTTTTTAAACTTTATAGGTAGTACTGGAATGCCTAAACCTTGGAATTTCTTTTTGAAAAAATCGTATTGGGTTCGACAGCCAATTGCTCACATCAATGATTCGCCCCACTATCAAAGTGTTCCTTCAAATGTGCAAATAGATGAAGGTAACCATATAGTTGATTATTAATTTTAATTAAGTATAATTAAGTAGCTTAAACTTCTGTAATCTTATCAATGAAATCGTTTCTGTTTTAGATATGCCTGGTATAGAGCCAGAACCTGATGGATTAAAGAAAGGGGTTATTGTTTCCAATTTGAGTAAGACTTACTCTAATGGTCGCGTTGCCCTTTCTGATCTAAATATAACCTTCTACGAAAATCAAATATGCTCTTTCTTAGGACATAATGGAGCAGGAAAAAGTACAACAATGTAATGAAAAATTACACTCAGAAACTGTATTTTCGATTTATTGTGTTTGTTTTAAGACAAGATAAAATTTTCTTTTTCAGATCCATTTTAACCGGCCTATTTCCACCGACAACGGGTTCAGCACATATATACGGAAGAAATATTCGAACTGATATGGATATGATCAGAACTAATTTAGGAATATGTCCTCAGTTTAACGTCTTATTTGATAGGTACGTGTTACATTTTGACGATATTGTCTTTGCGCGATTAAACAAATTCTGGTCATAAACTTGTAGCCTCATATGTTTCCATGCATCCTGGGTGTACAATTTTTAAGGAAGAAATAATTGCTCCCTAGTTTATGTTCATGCTGAATATGAATTAAAAATCGTCCATTATTACAGACTTACCGTTGAGGAACACATGCAATTCTATGCCGGACTCAAAGGTCGATCCAAGGAAGAGCTGAAAACTGAAATCCCAACAATGTTAGAGGATTTAGGAATCCCCCACAAACGTTTTGAATTTCCTCGTAATTTGTCTGGTGGGATGAAAAGAAAACTTTCTGTAGCTATTGCTTTCGTTGGGGGATCTAAGTAAGTTGACAGTACATGTGATAATGCTTATGATTATGGATTCATAATATATTACATATATTATGTATATTACTATATTATTTCATAATTTGTATTTTTGTGTGAAGGACGGTATTTTTGGATGAGCCAACCTCAGGAGTGGATCCCTACAGGTTTGTATAATAAAATATAATATTAGCATAGGTTACAAACAAAAACAATTTATTAAGCTAACTTAATCTATAAGATAAAATTACAGCAAAAGTTAATAATTGCATTGCATTTCAATGTTTCCAGCCGCCGAAGTATATGGGAATTGCTTTTAAAGTACAAGGAAGGAAGGACAATCGTTTTAACAACGTAATATCTCGTTTATATGTAATCGTATCTCTATTAATAATAATGATTTTTATAACTAGTATTTATATTTAACTGTAATTTCTTGGATTTTAGTCACCATTTAGATGAAGCTGATTTATTAGGTGATCGTATTGCTATCATCTCCCAAGGCAGACTTAAGGCTTGCGGCACAAGTTTATTTCTGAAATCTCATTTTGGACAAGGATATTCTTTAAGATTGGTCAAGCAGGAAACTATGCTTCTTTCGTCACATTCAACAGCTTTTTCTAGTGCTGAAAAGATGGGTTCCAATCCAGTTTTAAGTTGCACAGACAGCGATCGAATGTTAAATTACATTCGCCTTCGCATCCCTGAAACGACTCTAATTGATGATGTTGGATCTGAAGTAATTCTCCTTTTGCCGTACTCAGCAATCAAAGAATTTTCTACATTGTTCCAAGATTTGGACGACAATCTCGAGGAATTAAAAATTTCAAGCTATGGTATCTCTGATACAACTTTGGAAGATGTTTTCCTGAAAGTGACATTTGATGACATGGATGTGCATGGAGACGTATTCCAGGGATTTAGCACTGGATGCAAGAAAAGATTTCTCAAGATGTTGAACAATTTAAAGATGCAACTGAAACGGAAAGCAGAGGTGCCTGTATTAATCAATCCTACCGCTGTTGTCCCTCCAATCGCTGTCATTCAGAATGGGAGTGTAACTATGAGAATCAGTGACGCTGACATTGACAATGGAAATGAAAATGCAAATGGAAGTAACTGTATCAACATTGATCAATGTCCGAGAGAGGCCGAAAGAGTTTTGCTTGAGGACGACTTAGTGGAAGAGGAACTAACTTTGGGAAATACGGATACAACAAAGATGCCCTGTTGTGCAATTTTCCTTGTTCAGATTTGGATGATTAATTTAAAGCGATTTAGAAATTCGAGGCGAAACAAAAAATCCATATTTTTTGAGGTGACAAACTCGAATTTTAATTTTACAATACAACTGCACACATTTTCGGCGGAAAACTAAAGATAGTGATAATGATTCGAGAATATTTTTTAGATCATCCTTCCAGCAGTATTTATAGCTATCACTTTGGCATTTACACTAATTTTGCCATCTGCAACAGATGAGCCCATCAGAGAAATCTCACCTTGGACGTATCCATCCCCAAATTATATTTTCTTTTCGGAGCCTCCGAGTAGAAATGCAAAATTTGCGGGTACAATCGAAGAATTATGTGGACCTATCGGAATGGGAACTGTTTGCTTAAAGGACCAAAAGTAAATATTTATTCGTTTTTGATCATTATATTTGAATTTTGGAAGGTTGCTAAATATCAAATTTTTTGTAGGTATCTTGATCTTTGTACTTCAAAATGGTCTTTTGAAGCTGTTGCAATATTTAACACTGCCCGGTCGGAATATACCGCCAGCCTTAAGAATTGCTCATGTCAAGTTGGAACACTTAATTGTCCAACAAACGTGGAAGGAAATAGGCCCCCCACTCTCAAAGTAAATAAAAACCTTTGTTTCTCAAAATACCTGGTCTAATCAGATGCTAATTTCAGTGGTTCATCTACCTTCTATTTTATGTATTTGTAGACTCCAACAAAGGATTTTGTTATCGACGCCAGTAAGCTCAACATAGCCGAATGGATTACCAAAACATACAGATCTTATGAAACAAGTCGCTATGGTGGATATGAGTTTCAGAATCGAGAGCTACCCGATATTAATCTCACCGAGTTTCTTTTCCTCGTAGAAGCTTTTCTAAATATGAACCCACTTCCTAAAAATGGAACGAAAAACAAAGTTTGGGGTGTTGTAGGAAAGACTGTAAAAGCTCCTGCTTATAAAGTAAGTTCAATCTTTACTTTAATATATAATGTTGAGTCATTTGTCCAGCACTTCAGTAAGTTTTTTTTGTTTTGCAGGTATGGTTTGAGAATCGTGGATGGGTGTCTTCTGTCGCCTATCTCAATGCATTACATAACATGATGCTTAGAGAGCATCTACCAGCGTATTATAGTGACCAGAAAAACGATTTTGGTATAACTTTGTATAATCATCCACTAAATCTTACAAAAGAGCAACAAAAAAAGGAGTCACTGTAAGTTGGTTAACACTATGAGTCGTTATTTTTATTTTTAACCTAGATATCGGTATTAAGTATGAAAATTATAAACCATGACGATTTGTTGTGCAGTAAAGTTGCAGGCTTGGGTGTCGTTCATGCCATTTGCGTCATTTTTGCCCTAAGTTTTGTGCCAGCATCCTTCACGGTCTACCTAATCGAAGAGAGAAAATGTGGGGGAAAACATCTGCATTTGGTTTCTGGTGTCAAACCTGTGACATACTGGTTGTCAAACTTTTTATTCGATATGGTAATAGACAGTTTACGCTTTACTAATTAAAAATTACGATCCACTTCACCATTAATTTTTTGAATTCAGATGAAGTATTCTGTACCAGCACTTTTATGTCTACTTCTGTTTTATTTATTTGACGCTCGAGCTTACATAGCGAAAGAGAGTGTATGTTCGTTTATTACTCTCCTATTCTTATATGGGTACGAAAATTTTTGTCTAATTAATTATTAATAAATTAATAATATTATTTAGTCGAATATAAAGTCGTTATGTGGAACTCATAACTTAGGTGTGTGTACCCTTGTGATTAACAGGTGGGCTTCCATTCCATTAATGTACCCGGCTAGCTACTTGTTTGGAATCCCAAGCACGGCATTCGTTGTTCTGGCGTGTACTAATCTATTCATTGGGGTCGTTACAACAGTTTCTACATTTGGTAATTTTTAAGTTTGTCTACCTTGTACTATTGTAGATTGTATGTTATAATAGTCAATAATGATGGTAATTATTAATTTGTTTTATTTTTAGTTTTGGAACAATTTGGAGATCCGGTAAGATTGCTACTAATATTAACTATGTACAGCAAACCGGTTTAATACAATGCATTGACTGTTTTTGCTAATTCATTATCGCCCATTTCAAGAGATTTACCTCTTGAATTTCTAGCGTTAAACCGTTATTCAGTGAATCAAGATATGTTCTCAATCCTATTAAAAAATAATAGAACCAATCCCCTGTTGCTAAATTAATCTCAAAAATAGTATATATGCCTGATATCTGATACCCTGCGATTACATACAATTCCATACAGTTGCAGTTACATAACTCGTCTATGTAATTCGTGTATATAAATTTGTTTGGGTATCATTTTGACAGGAATTAGAAAAAATTGGGGCTATTCTAAAGCAAGTCTTTTTAATATTTCCACATTATTGCCTTGGTCGAGGATTGATGGAATTAGTGAAACTGGACATAGAATCTACTGTTTTTAATAGATTGGGTAAGTATTTCTCTTGTTGGGCATATATTTATTCCAACAAGTTTAAATATAAATTAATAAATAAAATTTTAGCATTGCAGATCCGGGTAAAGAATCGTTTCGAATGGGATCATCTAGGAAAAATGTTACTATTTCTCTTTCTTCAGGGAATTATTTTCTTCCTTATCAACCTTTGTCTCGAATACAAACAGTTGTGTCTTATGTTTTTTAAAAGAACGCGGAGAGTCAATGTAAGTTTGAATTTTTTATTTATCTTAGCTGGACTATTCTAATTATTTAGTTTAAAGGAAACTAAGTTGTTTCAATTTGTAGTTATCCACATAATTTCTATTATGGCTGCATTCTTTGCTTAAATTTAGGCAAACGGGACGGAAGAGGATGATGTAGATGTAAAACGAGAAGCTGAAAGAGTTCTGCAGCATCCCCATTTAGACTCCACCCTTGTGGCAGAAAATTTAACAAAAGTAATGCAATCAAATCAGTTGCACGATTTCATTTGTTGGTTTTTAAAATTGATGACCTCATTTTATCAACATATTTGGTGTCTGTTACTTTGCAGTCATATAGTGGCCATAAACATCCCGCAGTAAATGGACTTAGTTTTGCTATCGAACAAGGAGAATGTTTTGGGCTTTTGGGTAAGAAAAGTTCTGAAATTTGTAGAAATTATTAAAAACCTAATACTTTCGGCTAATTATGGGATGTTATGTTTTTGCAGGTGTTAACGGGGCTGGGAAAACTTCTACATTTAAGGTAGTAAATGATTGTATTATCCATTCTTCTACTACAGAACTCAATTTTGTTGAGCACGCTAATGCCTTGTCAATACGATTACCACATTATGCAGTAATTGTAATTAATTTATGTTCAGATGCTTACTGGAGATGTTCGTATTTCTGGCGGAAGCGCAAGAATATGTAATTACGATGTCGAAACTAGTTTAGATGGTGCCAGACAACATTTTGGTTATTGTCCCCAAGAAGATGGTGTGGATCCGTTACTGAACGCATATGAGCAACTGCAATTGTATGGTCGGTTGAGAGGAATGAGCGCATACGACACAAAAATTGTAAATATAATATTGCGCAATAAAAATTACGAGCCCAGTACTTTGATATGATTAAGTTACGATGATGTATGTCATTTTGAATTTTAGGCTGTACAAAAGTTGATAACCGCGTTAGGTCTTACAAGGTATGCTGAAAGGCAATGTGGGACCTATTCCGGAGGAAACAAAAGGAAGATGTCAACAGCCATTGCACTTATAGGAGATCCAGACATCGTTTTTCTGGTATTTTCAAAAAAATCTATAGTAGTTTTTTGTAGATTCTGTGTTAAAAATGAATTATTATTTTAGGACGAGCCTACTAGCGGAATGGATCCAGGTATAACAAGTTATCAATATAATTATTTTTGTTATTAATGGACTACTTTAAATGATAATTTATTAAAATCATTTGCTGATTTTTTCAGGTGCTAGAAGACAGCTTTGGAAAGTTATTTTGCGTCTTATTCACTTAAAAAAGGCCGTGGTGCTAACGTCTGTATGTCTTATTTCTTAATTCTTGTATTCCATTTGCTACATTCGCATAAGCTAAAGGCGATTGTTTTTAGATCGCCACGTAAAACGATATTCATTGTAATTTGTTTCCGATTTTCAGCATTCAATGGAAGAGTGTGAAAATCTATGCACGAGGCTAGCTATAATGGTTAACGGAAAATTTATGTGTTTGGGTAGCTTGCAGCATTTAAAAAATCGGTTAGTAATAAATGACATCAAATATTTAGTAATTATTATTACGACAATGTTGATAAGTAACTTCATTCGTCACACAGCTCTGTGTTAATGTCATCATTTGTTTTAATAGATTTGGGTCTGGATATACACTAACAGTCCGTTGTCCTAACTCAAGTCAAGAGATTTTTTTGAAGTACCTGAGTGACAGTTTGCCATCAGCTAAACTTGAAGATTCTCATTGTTCGCAAATGAAATTCAAGGTCCCTCAACAGGAAACAAGATTGAGTCATGTATTTAATGTGATGTATTCCGCCAAAATAACTTCCCTTATAGAGGATTATTCCGTGTCTCAAACAACTCTTGATGACGTAATTTGACTTAATACTCTATGCAAATGTAAAATAGTTCTTAAAGGTTTAGTGTGGTTGTAAATTGCGTTTTTGTGTTTTATTTTTGACAGATATTTGTCAAGTTTGCAAGCCAGCAGAAGGATGATATGGATCGCTGATCGCGAAACAAATAAACGTATCTGCCATTTATTAACTAACAATTTTTAAAAGCCAGTATAAGGTAATTTGTATGTTTGCAGATTGATTTTACTGATTTACTACTTGTAAGTACAATAACGGTGCAAACATTTACACTGTCATTGTCTGGTAAACACATGACATGACAAAAGGCAATTGCTCTATAGTGGGTAATAAATAACTGGTGTGCCAGCTTCATATGAAACTGATGTCAGCTTTAAAATATAATATATCCTAAATATCCTTATAGAATAATTTGCATGTTCTTATAATAAATTGCATGCTTAAATCTCATCTGTAATAATATAGAAACTTAACTATTCCATTGATCTGTGAAAAACATTAACTACAATTACCGTTTTATTCGAAAAGAAGTATTATAAATATAAACAAAATAACTAAAACCTAAGATTTTAGCTGTGACTTCTATGAAGTCCATGTATGATGTGATAGTCCTCAATCTCATTTCGTAATGTTCCAAAAGAAAACCTTGTAACAAACAAAGTGTTTTTAATATGTTAGAAAACCTGAGTGGTTTAAGAGTTAGTTTATTTCGGAAAGAAAGCACACGCACACTTTTCAGTATTAATGTTACCAAATGATTATATATATAACTGCGGTGCAGTTTTCTTGGTCTGTTATATAAACGCACTATTATAATTGTTAATGGCGAGTGGCGAATGTGTGAGATAGAGACATTTAGATAGACGTAAACAATTGTATGTAGTATAAGAAATAAAGTACCTGTAGCTTTAAATCGTAATATCTATTTATGCACAATGTGTGCAACTGATATAGAAACTTACTCAGTGAAAGTAAGTAATCAATTCATGTAATGTAGCAATTCAATGTAGGCAAATATGTGATAATTAATGTGCGTTTGAGTATTATTATGAGTATTCAATGAGTATTATGTTAATGGTATATTAATTTTAACCAATAAATAACTCACCCTTTAATCAGTGTTGATTTTATTAGTACCCATTGTGTATACTATGCTTTAATGAATCTACTATATTTAAGTGATTTTAAAACCCTGTTAGTGTTAAACAATAATAATAATAATATGAAAGGTGCTATCATAAATTTATGAATGACTGAAGAATTTGAATCACAAAGACAATTCATAAATAAAATATACATGCATGTGTTACAATCCTTAGTTCTCATTATTTGTATTACGACTCAGAAAATTTGCAATTGACTCATTAAGCCAGTAATGCTAATATGCAGAAATCATTAAAAACTTTCTCCGAGTAAAAGTTCATGAAGTTACAATAGATAGTTATTTTCAACACTAGCATCTCCATGATTCTATATTCCGTGAGAAGTTTAAAAAATCATGGCGGTAAGGTGCTGCGACAAGTTGCGGCAGCTGTAGGGAAAGTAGGGATAGTCCTAGAAAATCTCTTCGACACAAATAATACAGGGAAATTGTTGGTATTCGCAAGCAAGGCGACACACTTTCCTTTCTGGTGAAAAGCGAATCGATACACGAGATCCACTCCTATGACTTTACACTTTTCACGCTCCTTGGCTTCAAGGCAGGGCAGAATGGGATTATGCTCCAGGAGCAACGTCATCCAACCAGGCAGAATCCGATGATCTTAATAAATGAAGCACTGACAGGCCTATTTGAAGGATGGTCTGAGCTTCCTTGCTAAATGAATTGTAACTTGCAATTTTATCTGGATCTTAGGTCTGCCTGCTATTAAAATTGCATAGGAAAGTGAAAGTTAGGAAAATACAGATACAGTAACACTGCAACATATATATTTTTTTAGAAATTCCAAACTCTATTGCTAGTTTCTATTGTAATGGCGGCTGCATATTTGGGAGATACTGATAGCGAAGATGAATTACCTCCAGGATGGGAGGTAAATAATATAAATATTAATATTCTATATGTGCGAACATTCATATTCCAGTTCTGAATTTATTCTGAATTTTATTACAGGAACGTGTCCACATTGATGGAAGGGTTTATTACGCAAAGTAAGTTTGTGTTACACATTTCTTATTTGTTTCATGTTTATTTGAAACTGCTACTCATAATTTTTAGCTAAACACTCGTAAAATTCATAGAGTTATTTTTGTTTGCATGAAAATAATAGCATCATTTGTTTACACATTTTCAATAAATCTGAAAGTCAACTAGTGACAATGTTGCAAGTGACACAATTTCATTGTACTTTTTTACAATGAAAATTGCACACATATCTTTGTTGTTATCCTTACTGTGTTTTCAGGTACTCTATAAATATTTTCCTGATAGCAGTTGCATATTTGTATTTATTTGAAAGTACCTAACATAATGATTATTGTATTTCTTTGCAGTCACACAGACCATTCCACTCATTGGTCTCATCCACGATCCGGGAAACGAAAGGTGGTACCTGACGGTGAGTTATTTAGCTCAAAATAATTTCCAATTTCGTTATTGTTCCGGACTGAAGGATGGAATTCCTTTTGCAGACATGCCATATGGTTGGACTAAAAAGCAGGATGAAAATGGAATCAATGTTTTCACCGAGGAAAGTACAGGGAAAGTAACATATACTGACCCTCGTCTTGCTTTCGCCAGGGATGCCAAGGACTCTCTTTATGATTTCAAGCAGCGTTTCGATGCTTCGACTACAGCAATGCAAGTCCTCAACGGGGTGGATCTAACTAATAAACGAGCCCTGATTACAGGTGCCAATTCTGGAATAGGTATGTACATCAAGGTATTTTTATCAGCCATCTATGATCATTAAATTTTACAATTGAGCCAACTTTATCCTATTCTTGGCTTTTGTTTTATACGTAATGCGTTGTCTTTCCGTGGCAGCATTTTGCAGCGTCAACTGGATCAACCATTTAAGAAAATGTCATTTACCAATAATATGTGGTATGTTTGCGTAACTAAATGTATAATTTAGGTCTTGAAACTGCCAAGTCTTTGGCCAAGCATGGATGTGAAGTGGTGTTTGCCTGTCGCGACTTGGTAAAAGCCGACGAAGCGATTCAAAGCATCAAAAATGAAAAACCGGCAGCTATTCTTGATGTTATTCACGTGGATTTCTGCTCTTTAAACAGCGTTAAAAATTGTGCCAATGAAATTAAGATTAAGTACAAGTAAGAGATACTAATTAATTGTTTACCAAGAAGTTTCATTGCAAGCAAAGTAATGCTGTAGAATAATGAACCAATTTGAATTTCTTACCTAGATAGTTACCATTATTGTATCATTTACCTTGACATGCAATTTTCTACCAACTTAATATTTAAGATCTACTATAGTTAGGTTCGATTGTTTATAAAAACTAAAATTGTTTTGGACTCGACCCATAAATATATTTCATATTAGTATGCGTTCCAAGAAATCTCTAATTATGCACTAATTTATTCTAATTTCTTGTAATTTTTCTCAGGGCACTTGATATGGTCATTCTTAACGCTGGGGTTTTTGGAATACCATTTGCTCTGACAGAAGATAATTATGAAACAACATTTCAAGTCAATCATTTGGCTCAGTTTTATTTGTTGCTGCTGTTAAAACCTCTTTTACTGGCCAATTCCTCGTGTCGGATCATCATTGTTGCATCAGAGTCCCACAGGTTGACTTTTAATTCCAATATAATAGTTTTCTTTACGTTTTAGCAAAATTTATAGCTCATGCTAGTAGGTATCATTCCAAGTTTTGAAAAAAGAAGCCAGAAAACAAATAATATTATTCAAAGTGGTTTAGATGATTAATTATTTTTGTGCTATAGTATATTGTAATTATTAAATTATTTTATTATTTCAGAAACAATAATACATGTAAGCATTATATGAATAACTTGGGCCAATGAAATGTTTTAATCACAAATTAATGATACAAACTTACTTTTTTGGTATTTGTTCAATATTGATCGTGTATAATATTCGTAGTTTCACGCATCGTGTGGATTTATTGTATCGTGTATGTATGTAGTATATAATAAGTATTTAATGTGTTAGAAGAGTGTAATGTTAGTACCTACTTTAAGATATTTATATATATCTAACAGTTGAAATAATGTGTTCAGGTTCTCGATGTTGACGAAGGAGAATTTAACTGAAGATTATTTGTCACCGCCTACATCAAAGAAATTCACATCATTCATGGCTTACAATGATTCAAAGCTGTGCAATGTCATTACCGCTGCAGAGATCAATCGAAGATGGTCCGCTCATGGAGTTACTTGTAACTCCGTTCATCCGGGTAATTTGGTCTCCACAGGATTGTCCCGTAATTGGTGGGTCTATAAGGCTCTATTTTCCGCCGTTCGCCCGTTTACAAAATCTCTCGTAAGCAATTTATCCATGTTTACTCATCAATATGCTTTCTATAAAGTGTTATGTAATAATTGTGTGATCTCCTTGCTTTCAGCAACAAGCCGCCAGCACATCTATTTGGGGTGCTACAGGTAAACGTTTACTAACTCTTGTTTATCTAATTGAAGTAAATGTTGGGTCATATTTATTAATGATTATGTTTTTAACATAGGGCATGAACTTAATGGAGTTGGTGGGCAATATTTCAACAACTGCTGGTTATGCGTTCCAGTGAAGAAAGCGGAAGACGAAGAGTTGGCAAAGATGATCTGGGACTTTAGTGTGTCCATGATTGAAAAGCACGTGGGGCCAATCCCTACGCTGACTCCTTCGACTAGCATTGATGTTCAAGAGCAGCAGTATCCTGGCAGTTCTAATTCCATTATGTAAATGTGATCATTCTACATGCATAGAAGCCCTTACTCCTCAAGATTTTAATTAGTAGTAACAAGAGCAATACACACAATACAATATAATATTAACGTTATAAATCTCCGTGTTACAGATAGCAATAGTCCTGTGATCAATGGCGTCAGTATGTCAGCAGAATTACCATGCAATATAAATGTAGAGTAGCAGTAATAACCTCTACATATATGAACGTAGATCTCATGCACACACAACTACACAATGTTTTAACCATAATTAGAATTAATTAGATACAAAATTATGTTAGAGAGTGACCCATGTGTCCGTCTTGTTAATGTGATTCCATTCTGAGTGTTGTCAAGCAGTTGTGATGTCTTAATCATGTATGTGTGTAAGTTAAGTATATGTATTCCCTTATCACTATGTCATAATCTCTCATCAATTCACATTACCTTGACCTGACCCGTAACGGTCATTATCATCCATTCCTCAATGATAGCCTTTACTACGAATCGTAGTAGGCTATTAAAATAATCGAAATGCATTTCATTTAAAAGCACAATAAATAGTTTTGTGACTACTCACAAACAATTAAAATGAAATTATTACGCAAAGACTTCACAGCTATGGACAATACGACAATACATATACCTGACGAAATGTCGATGACAATAAAAAGTGTACTCATCAAAAGAAACATATTATTATGAAGAATGGCGAGCCAAATTACTTTTCTCTTAAGATAATATCTTGTGTAGACGTATTATATTTTTAACGTTAAAGTGTTTAATGTAAATTACCTTGTTTTCTACTCGATAAATGACATTGATTTGTGAAAGTTTTCTTTAGAGTTAAATATAATTATCACCTAAAAATGATATACACAACACAACTATAATATATATATTGTGAAATACATAGAATAAAATAGGAAATGAAAATAATGTGCGTTTGCTTCTATAGATGTGTAGTTACCAATCTCTGTGCAATCAAAATGATGTTAGTTGTTAGAATTCTGTTGGGAATGAGAATAAACTATAAATAAAGCTGTATGTTCCAAAAAGCAGTTAGAAAGTGTGCTTTCTCCAATTCCTTAATCACATATAAATATATTTTTGTCAGATATACCAATTATTAGTTACGTAAGATAGCTATCTCCCCGACTTCGTGTTACCAGCTTCCATTCAATACTTTCAGCATATTCAGGTACTTTTTAAATGGACCTTTATATTTCGGTAATTATTTTCACTGCATTATGGAAGTAGATTTTGTGTTCATAATACCGAAGGCCGAATTTTGTATTTACAAAGATCCTTTGCTTTTCTACAGTAAATATGGAATATTTTGTAGCTTTTATGTTAATGTCAGAGCTGTATGTATAGAGGTAAGTAAACAGTTGCAGTTTGTGAAGTGAAAGCTGAGAGAACGGTAGTACCTGGAATGTTGGGTTGCTAGCATAGTAAAAGTAAAGAGTAATAATAACGTTACGTGTAAAAGGTCTTGGTTGAAGGAGGGAGTGCGTGGTAGGGATTCTTGGAAGAGATGTTCTTCTCGTCTTGCTCTATTATATTTTATTAAATGATATCGTGGTGGCTGGTTACACATGTTTAAAATTCAATAGGGTGTCTTATTGAGCTTGTGTCAATTAATGCATATTAATGACTTGCCATCAACTACCAAAAAGCTACATAAAGTGCGAGTGATGGAGTCAAGCCATGCCTATGAAAGAGTTAGTAAAATCAAAGTCAACTCACAACCCTCATAGTCTTTGTGCTCATTCTGTTCCGTGTTCATATTCATTTCATCTCATCTCACTCAACTCTAACGAAATCCTTCACGCTCTTTCACTCGAATTCATCCTAACCAAAAGCTCACTCCCTTCTCCTTCCAACTTCCACTCACTCTCCCAAACTCATAGCATCATCCTATCTATCTATCATACTGTAAATTGTAGGAAGCAAAATAGTGTAGGAACGAAGGTTCATAGTGAATCTATTTGCACAGTGTATCTCTACATAATATTTACAATTTATATGGCATAGGGAATGATATTTCTCCTTTCGGATCCTTTTATCATTTGAGTTTATAAACGCGCACGTATCAATGATCAAGCTCGACTTTATTATGTAGACGTATCTGCATAGCACTAAATACCTACTCCCTCACTTCTAATACACAACTCCACTCTCTCCTGCTTTCATCTTCACCCCATTCAGCATCAGAGATAGTGAGACTCTTTTTCTGAGCTCCCACCATCACTTTGCAGCTTGAGACTCGTTTTCTCTTTATGGTCTTAATCGCCTCATTGGTTTACCGTCCAATTCCGACTTTATACTTAACTTTCCCTTGAGAACCCTCGTGAAATTGACCTGATTTTTCCCTTTAAACTCAAAAGATCTCTCACTAATAACAAATGAACAAATTTTTATCCCTTTACCCTTAATGAGACATCATGCGATACTTTTATAAAACAAAAGCAATTTTTTAAATAAAATGCATCAAACTCCCTTGTGTGTGATTTCTCTTACAGTTTTTTCATCCATTCTTATGAAAATAACTAATCTCAAACCTATAATAACTTTGATTGCGAATTTTCATTCTGAAATAAATGAATTTGTGCATTTAATACTAGCCCAAATTATTGTTTTGCAAATGCAGAGTTCTGTAATTGTGAAACAATGAATATCGAAACATCTAGAAACTACAGTACATGAAAGAGTAGCAAAACTTTGTGAATACAAACGCTCTCTTTACATATTATTATGTCCCATGTGGTTAGTTTTTGGTTGGGGTCTCGCATTAAACATAAGGGAAGTTGTTCTCTGTCTTTACAATACCTATTTACTATGTATACAAGTTGGATGAAAACTTTTATAGTGCCTAATGTGGAAGAGTTCCTTTTCCCTTTAATGTAAAAGGAAGTTTTCTTGTAAGAGATGAACTTCAATTGGGGCAATCAGTATTTGGACCAAACTCTAGTCAATCGAGTAGAGTCAAAGTCATGTACTCTCTGTAAGTATATACAAATAGCAGTTGCAATTTGAACGTTGTGGAGTTGGGGATGGAGGAGAGGGAGATGTACATATCTTGAAGGAACTTACATATAGTTGAGAGAATGGAAGTTTAGCCGTAGTAGTAGTGTAGTAGTCGTATTTGTGGTGAAGGAAATCGGGGATTGAGAGTTTGAGACGTCTTAGCTTTCCATTTATAGTAATGCCATGTGATATAAAGTTACCTAGCTAAAGCTACTCCTTCACAAACATAAAGAGATGCCCAATTCAACTCACCTAACCGTGGACGATGCCAATGCAACGGTTTAGTTTAGCAACTAAACAAAGTTATCCGAGCCAATAAGGCATGCTTCAAATCCTAGCTGTTACTATTTCCCCTTTACTTCACTTCACATTATTATTGTTAGAGACATCCAAAAACCAACTAGGCAAGCCAATCCAAATCTTGAGCCAAACCAATAAAATAAACTTCTACATACCTTCCTTTCCTATCGAAACTCTCCCTATAATCTTTGTACACACATATAACTGCACATACATCACAACATCCCAAAAAAGCGCAAAGAAAATCCTTAGCTACATATACAGTCTTTAAATATTACAGAGTTTACCCTAATGCTCCCTGCACAACCCATTTTGTTCTTTTACTAAACTTTTAACCACCAGGTCATTACGTTTCAAAGACTCAAAATACTCTCAATTCCAGCAGAAGAATAGATCCAAACTTTTGTATATCAAACTTTGCAGAGTACGCGATCTATTATATATTAGTATCCCACATCGTTTTATCTCTGTTAAGAATATTACTACGCATATTTATTATACATTTTACATACCAGGAAGGATATCTAAGCTGATGAGCAATAACATTTTCCTTATTTTATTTTCAAAGAGTCAATTACATTATTAATCAAGACGAACTATACGTTGCTGGAATACCTACAAAATGGTCAGCAAATATTAGTTGTCATACTTATTAAAAATGGTTGAGACTACAGTCTGCAGCTACAAGTAAATACTTATTTTATCGAAACATTAGCAAAAACTTATTTTGTCGAAACATTAGCAAAAACTTATTTTGTCGAAACATCAGCAAAAACTTATTTTGTCGAAATATTAACAAAAACTTATTTTGTCGAAACATTAGCAAAATCGTATTTTGTCGAAACATTAGCAAAATCAGAATTCCCTGGAATTATTATTTGAACAATAAGAATAATAGGCAGTGGTCAGTGCAGCGGGGGTATGTATTCGTTTTATCAGAAACGTGTCAAGTATGCTGCATGAAGTCAAAGGTGCACTTCACACAAGTGGTCATGTCAAAATTAATGGGGTAATTTGTGGGCAGCCAATGGGCTTTTATATGACCCCATGTATTCTGCGGGCACTTTGCTTTTCCCACTTGGCTGACCAAAGCGCGTCGAAGATTCTCTCTCGAATATCTCCTTAACACATAAAATGAAGATACATAAGCATGTATGCACATGTAGCAGCCAATACAGGCACTGATAGTATCTTTAACAAAACTCGTTCTTATATGTTGAGAAATAGCCTTTGTCACCAGCCCTAGTAAAATATAAGACAATAAATTCTCAATATGGCCATACTTCGTTTAGATTTTTCGACCTACAAGTTCAAACCGTAAGTTTTCGTAGACTATGACTAGTCTAGCCCTAAAAAATCAGTAATAGGTGAAATGTTTTTACAAAATTATTTCCCTTACACCATTTTTGGAATTTTAGTAATTCTCAATACAAAAATCGTACCTACTTAGAGAATTACTGAGCATTAAAAAAAATGAAGAATATAAATTATGTGTCAATATTGTATGACAAAAATTCGACATTGATCAAGTAACAGCAGTCTCGTATTAGTATTTCCTTCTATCTAGATTTGTTATACCTATAAATAATATAATAATAATATGTGCTATTGTTAGAAAGTTGAGATTTATTATGATGTTCCATGGAAGCTCATTTGTATGCAATGTTTTATGACAGGAGGCACTTTTATTTTGTACTATATTTTATACGAGTTTTCTTAGCACTAAGGAATTTTGTTGTTGTCCCTGCATGTGCAGATAGCAATAGAAGGAATGAGGGGTGGTAAGACGTTATGCATAAACAAAACACAAGTAGAAATCCTGCAGAAATAAGAAAGGAGTGAAAGGACACATGCTATACATTTATTTAGTTCTGATTTTGTCTTGAGTTCAACTATGTGCATCCTTATCATGTGATATTACAATGGTATATATGTACACACATTGAAGTGATAGTAAAAGAAAGTATCTTGAGACGGTGATTTGATAACAGTAGTGCTCTGTGCATGACTTTCTCTGACTCCATTGAACTAACTGGACTCAATAACATATATTAGATATGTTTGGTACAACTGTTGTAGTAAGTATATATGTTAACAGTATATAAATCTGTTTGTTGAATATATTTTGGAGGAGATAGTTATTGTATAAGTTGGGTAATGTGCCTCCGTGCCGGATTAGGTCGAGGGAAAGTGAAGCTGAAGATAATATGGCAGAGAGTGGAGGGAAAGTAAAAGAAAATTTTAAGGCGAGAAAGACGTGTAGTCTTGGAAAGTGGCAGGGTTAAAGTCAAAAAGTGAGATTGAGAACATAAAATGCGAGAATGCCAGAGATAAGCCGTATGTAAATTCCATTTTTGATGCATGGTCACTCTTCAGCCTGCGATTTACTCCCAGCACAGTCCATGTACAATGCAATATGACGGACTATTACAGTCATGGGCCTTATACATACGAATATAAATACATCCTCCTCCTCCTCCTCCTTCTTCTTTTCTACTAAACTATAGAGCTAACTCTGCTGCTTTGCTTCCCTATATATTGTATTTTTATTTAATATAGAATGTATAAATAGTAATGCAAGATTTCGATGTAGTAAAGTCCATGTCAAGTGAATCGTGAAAGCGGAGAATTGAGAATGACATGGAAATAGTGTGGGAAGTGGGAGACCATTATTGTCGGATGTACTTACATATTGTATATTGCAGTCAACTACTAGGTTCACTCTTAAACGGACAAGCAACTCTCGTTAGTATGTATATATGATGTACAAAGCGATGTAAACTCACAATGTACATTACGGAACATCCAGAACAACTACAGATATCTTCTCTTTATGCATCTACTTTTTGTCACGCTACATTTCCTGTTTTATTTTGAGAACCACGGACTACAATAAAACAAAACAAAAAACCTCGGAAAATCTTACAAAATATTTGTTAAGTAGACATTATGCTACACGAAGTTTTCTCAACAGGATATATGATGCAGCCAAAGCAGATCAGAGATTTAACAAAAATCGTCCCATATAATAATGAATTTAAAGAACTTTCTTTAATACATTAGAAAGACAAACATTAAAATCTATGTGTGATTATTATTCGCAAATTAAATTAATAAAATCCAAGACGGAGAAACAATGTGAGTCAGGGCTCTTCCAATGCACAAATCTTGAACATACTCGGCAATGAGGATGATAAGGAAATTTCAGTAAAGTCATGTGTGTGGCAGAATGCGTAATGTAATTACTTATATATACAGAGTTTATTTCGTGAGGCAGAAGTTTAGGTTGAAAGTTTTTGTGTAGGATAAAGCAAGGATGTTGAAAGGAGAGTCATGAAAGAAGAAATGTCGCATGTGTAAAGTGATTGATCAAATATAATGGCTATTCAGTTACATTATAGAGAGAGAGGAAATCATGGTCAATCATGTCCAGTAATTTGGAGCTAGAAAATTTGTAGCTTAGAAGTCAAGTCGAAACTGTGCTTTAACTCAATGCATTTGCTTGTTAGAAAGTCAAGCTAAAGTACGGGGGAAAGTATAGAAAGTCAAATCAGGTTCTCTTCCTATCGCCACTTCTTGTGTTAGAAAATACATGCCCTGGCATTATCTCATACGATTACATCCCCACTACATTATATGTATAGAGTCCGAGAATGATCCAAATAAGCAGAGCATTGAGAAATGCAGTTTCGTTCAATCGCTTTTGCTGTGCCTCTCTATGAGCTCCCTTGTCGAAGGCGGTTGAAATTTGTGAGCTTCATTTTTTATCCAAAAGACTTCGAAAAGGCAGTCTTTTTTGTCCATCCCACTCTGTCCAATAAAAAGTTCATGCATCTCTCTCTCTCTCTCTCTCCTCGACTACCTATACACTATACATCCACATCACTTTCAATACAGACATTCACGTTCTATTTAAGTTACTAAATCTCCCTGCTAAGTTGTACTGTATTACTATCTATCTATATTAACTTGTGTATAGTCCTAATTTGAGCCATTTCCTTTGCCAAAATCCCATCTGCACATTCATTCTGACCACATGTACGTATCTGTATAGCCATAGCCACAATATAAATTTTAAGACTCCCGGAACAATATACGAACAATGACGACCAGTGACTCTTAAAAATCTACAAATTATACACGAACTGGGGTTTTTAGCCTTACTCGAATTCAATTAAAAGATACTGGCTACTGGTGTGGTATCTATTACAGTAATCTTCCTATAGTTTCCATCGTCATATAAGTTTAAATTCATTTCGATATTTGTATTACATAACTGGAGACATTTACGTACTCCCATTTGATAATTAAATGGCTACAAGCGAAGCTAGAGATCATAATTTCTTATGTACGTAGTAAACAATCAACCTTGCCATTATGAACATACGTAACAATAATTCGTACATCTAAAAATGGCAATTACATTTGCATGTTATTAAGAATAAGTTATGTCTTTACCTTTTCCTGCAAAAGTTACAAGTGTTATAGTTGATGTTTTACATAGAGCCTTTTATTCTGTAAGTAAAGCGATGTACATGAAGTGCATAAAAGTCGGCGTATGGAAAGTGGTTTCCCTCGATGCAACGAAAATGTATAGTGAAATGTCTCCCTCTTTTCTCACTGGTCACTATTACTTCTCATAAGGGATCCGGTCGGACAGGGTAATCAATCTCTTTAGCATACCTCTGGCCACAGTTGAGCGTCGATTTGTACGATGACTAAAGAAATGACAACGACGAGCGCTCTTCCTCCTGGCCTTTCTCTCTTAATGTACATCTCAGTAACTAAAGGAGGAAAAATAGTGAGATATCTCGTTCACTGGCTTCATTGACTGAAAAACTGATGTGATACTGTAACTACCGTCCAGTTCTCCCTCTAACTGCTTTCTATTGTGCCCAATACAATGCCATCATACCCTTCCGCCAACTCTTACGACTTCCTCGTAAGAAACTGTATCCCTCCTTCCTTTTCACTGTTTCTCGAAAAATCTTTAACTTCAATTTCAGATTTCCAATCGCTACTTACTAACATGCATGTTTGCAGCATGCATCAGAGCAACATCAGAGTATACTTTGGAATTCTTGGAATTCGTGTCAATTTATTAAGATTGTCTTATTTTGCTTGTGCATCATATGCTATCTGCAATTTAAACTGAAGTAAATTAAATATAATTCAAAAATTAAGCAAACGTGGCTTAACTCATAATTATCCTTTTGCATCATTGTTTCAAATTGAATCCAATCGGCAATCGCATTTCCATCAATCCCTGTAGAGTTATATGTGTGAGTGGAATTTGTATTGCATCGATATTCTAATTACATTTAATAGCCAGAACCAGAGAATTACAGAATATATCTAAGTGAAACTGAAAAATATAGAAATGAAAAGAGGATGGCGAGCATTAATGTGTATTGAATGTGATTTGAATTGAGACTGGTGGAGGGAGATGTGTATGCGGGCTGATTAACTCTTACACACTCTGATAGCGGGTAGAAAACGAGAAGTGACATGTCTAAGTTTGAATGGTATAGCTGTAATGGATTTGTAAGTGTGACTGTGAACCTGAATTCTACATTTGGAACAGAATAGACAAATAAAGAGACAAAAGCCCGAGAGTGTAAAGTGCAAATAGAGAAAGTTCAGTTAATAATGTGAGAGTGTATGGCTATTATTGGGAAAGCGAGGCCAGGCGAAGAGAGGGAGGTTGAGATTGTGGCTTTGGGTTTGGTTGTGGGACACTAACTGAACGGGCGATGAAAAGCGATTGCCGAAATAGTATTTTACACTGGCTACATAATGTACACAAAAGATAGGTTAGGTTAGGGTCAGCCAAACAAGAGAAGAATGGATATTTCAGTTGAGTTGAGCTCGGCGACTCAAAGTCAGTTTATCTTTGTATGTATACACAATCGGGGAATGGTTAAGATATCTATGTACATAGTTGGATTGGAATTTAGAGTGATGTGATGTGAGAAAGAGAGTTGAGGAGTTGGACGTGAACATGAGTTGGCTGGAGTGGTCTGTCCTGTCCATTCTCCTCTCCTCTCCGCCGATTCCTCTCCTTCTTCCCTTCTTTTTTGACTTGGCTTCCTTCGTCTCACTTGGAATTGGAAATAAGATCGGGGAGGAGAGCGAGGAAGTGGATGTGTGTGTGTCTGTCTTGCATGCAGTTGGATGGAGAGTGTGTGATAAGTCGGAACTTAATCTTGACCGAGAGATTTGTTCAACGACCATTGTAGCTATCGAATTTTCTTTATCTTCGTCACATTATGGGTCCACCTCGAAGGGAAATTGACCTGGAGATGGGCAAATACCCATTTCACTCTCAGAATCAGTCAGTCTTTATATGCCTTGTTATCGATTAGCTTTTCAACAATCTGTCCTTCTCCGCTCTCTCCTTCCCATATTTATGCTCTGACGTCTGGGGTAATCGAGCCAAAGTCAAATCCCAACCATCGCCTCTCATACCAAATCCAACTCCAAAATCCAACTCTTCAACTTGTCATCCTAAATGTACTTTCATTTCCAAACTATAATGAATGAAACACATTACAACTCTCTATTAAACATCTCTTCTCCTCCTCTTCTAAACACCAGTAGTACTTACACCAGGGAAATATTTTTAATGCTGACCTTACTAAGCTTCTGTTTTTAGTTTAGTGTGTGTACTACTTTCTTTAATTGTATTATGAATTTTAGGACAAACTTAAAATATGCAAAATTGGAGATCAAATATTGATAAAATATTTTGGCACTATCAATTTTAGCGAATCCTATTCTTTTACTGTTCTACAATTTTTACAATTCGCAAACCATACTTTCTTGGTGCACTGACTATTTCATACCAGATAACTGCAAAGCGATGACGCCTTGCCTACCTAATTTAAAATACCGTATCTTGTATCCAGCTGACAAATCCAAGCTATGTATCGATTGATCTGCATTATAATTGTAATTGTTTTTAAATAAACAGAAAAATAAAAGTATGTTGGTTTTCTAATGAGAAATAAATATTTGCTAAACTATTATTATTACCGTCTTACTGCTACTACCTATTCCATTATGTTTTGGAATAAGATCGTACTTGTGTAGGTAAAAGATAAATAGCATCGACGAAATTGCTAGTACATTATGCTAACAGATTAGATGCAGAATAAATTGCAAATGTATTGTGAGGAGTTTAATAGGAAAGTACCTGAAATAGATTTGGATGGAGCTTAAGAGCATAATCATGGAAAACATGGGAAAAAGAAGATAGAGAATCTCAATGTAAGATAAGATGGGCATTTTGATATGTTTAGTGCAAGATTATATCTGAGCTGAATGGGGCATCCCATTTATCGTCGATATATCTCCATAGATAAACTACAAGTAATAATTTTAAAGCCGCATCATCATGTATTGTATTACTTTTGGATAATAGCATTAAAGCGTAACGTAGTGGTATAAAGCCTTGTAGTCCTCGTATGGAGTTGCGTCATTTTGAAAATATTATTATTATTTGTTGGGAAGACATAATATGTCGGAGGAAAGAAGTTAACGGAGGATTTTATGAGGCAACTATGTTATGTATCATAACATCACTATTACTCAACTAAGTAAGTATATACTACATACTGTCTGTATATATACATCGTAAAGTACATTGTATAAATGTTAGCAGTAGTTTTTATGTTGTTCCTTTGATTTAGCTTTTGCCTCATATAATTTCTGTATGGAATCCCTACATAAACATTTGTCTTAGCCATATATAAGTGTTAGTGATGTGATGGTTTAGCTTGTTAACGAAAAATAGATATTCAATATATCAATGCATTATAGTGACGCAACACTTGATATGTGTATTAGAGAGGAGAGTATTTTGAGTAATAGCCAGGGATATGTTGTCTGTATAATGTTATGTGTATTATTCTACAGGTTTTGGTCATAAATTGAAAAAGTTGAGTAAATTTTATTTTATGGGATATAAGTAATGGGGCAACTTGTGCAGGAATATCCTCCTGACTTCTATCTTCTTATTCCATGCTGGTGAATGACTGTACACAGAGAGAATTGAGTTGGGGAGAGCAGAGGAAAAGTATCAAGTTGATGCAGTTGCGAGCAATTATTCCAAATCCTTGTTATCGATATGAAATCTCTGAATTGCTCTTCTTTTCCATAAAGTCAATCTCTGGCCAAGCTTAAGTGTATATCAAAAGCCATAAAGTTCACTCTTAATGGAAGGTGAAACTCGATTATGATCATGGAAACTTTATATATTATACTATTATTAATATCATAAACTGACATGTGTAAGAAATCGCTGCGGGGAAATTCACAGTGTCAACTTCTCTCTCCCTGTGTAGATAAAAAGTTTTAAAAAAACAATTTTCACATAACTCTGTCTTATATGAGAGTAGTGAGTCGCAATTTAATTAATTTGTAACTGTATGACAATCAGTAAGTAATTTATTGTGTGATAAGTCAAATAACTTAAGCTTTCTTCTTATTATTTATTGTTTACACTTCAATTCCTCTCTCTCTGTCCAATTTTCATAGAAAATTCCACACCCTCTCTCATCTCTATTGTTCAATTTCATTTTTCGCCCATATTTATTATCAAAATGAGAATCAATTTTAAGGAAATGGGAAAATGAGAAAGATGGGATGCTCCACTGGAGTCATTATCATGATACGTCAAACAACAAAGTAACATGGGAGCTAATTAATTCAGAGCACTTCGTGCAAAGACCATGTAAAATTGTGATTCTTCTAATACGCCAAGGAAAGTTAGCCCTTATATGACTAAGGAGAAAGTATTTAAGAACTCACTTTCCTCTCTTTATACACTCAGTATCCAACGATAAGGTACGCAACTCTGTAATAACGCAATTCTATTTCCACGGAAGATGAGGCAAAGGAAGCATATAGTGTAAAATTATTAATATTCATACATTCTAACAGAGAGATAGGTAGTTTGAATGTTATAAGCTTCCCTTTAAAGATGAACATTAGGAGGAGGCTGGAAAGAGCTATCTATACGAACCGTTAAGAGAGGAGGAAAAGGAGGTTTTAGAAACTATAAGCGTAATGATTGCACGGTGGTGGTGGTAGTTGGAGCATTTGAGTCAGCATTTGCATCTAAAGTGCGCCATTAATCAGGGAATTCATTCTTATTAATAAACCTCACTTCCCCAAACATGAAATGGAATTTCGGAGCAAATGAGTAGTATTTATCAATCCACTTTGAATAATTTTGATTACTGTGCAACTTGAAATTGAGACGAAACGAGACACAGAAACTAACCGTGAGTTTCTCTTTCTCTTTCTACTTCCTACTAACTACACACCCGCTGCAACCGCATTATGCTATGCTTCATGCGAAACACAAAAAAATCACAATTTCCATTAATACGCTACCATGTTATACGAAATTAACCATAATGTTACACGCAATTGCGAAAACGCTACGCTTCTTAAAAGACACAATAAGGGAAAATTGGACCCACAGTACTTCTTTTCAGACATTTTCGAAAGATTTTGAATTCACAATAGTACAGCAGCAAATTTAAAAGAAATGTATATTTTTCGGGGCTCTAAAATCACTAAAAAGGTCACAAAAAGTAATTTTCGGGGTAATAAATAAAGCTCCTTAATCAATTGATTATTTTCGGGGCAATGCAAAATGCAAGTGGTTTCCGGGTTTATTGGGGGCTTTGGTTTGGTATACATGTGAGGAAATTTCGTGGGACTCCCGAAATACTATGCCGAACGTAAACTACCATTCTAACTGTACTAAATCCAATGTCAATGGCCTACCTCTTGACTGCGAATAGAACTGCGTCCCACACTACGAATTATTACGAATTTACTTTATTAGAATTGAAACAAATTAAACTCATTACTGAATAAATCGTTTTATGTGTGAGCTGAGAAAAATGTTGTATACATTTCTTTTTATTCTGCTGATTTTTTGAGTAAAAATTTCTGTAGAATCTTTCTAGAATCTTATTTATAATATCCATGCACTTTTACCTAAAAAATTATAGTGCTTGAAGTTTATTTTATTATGTAACAGAATTTTAACAGAATTAACAGAAATAACATTTTGGGTATGTTTTATCGTTTGTCCGTCTCATTGAAGATTTTTTCTACTAGGTATGTGCGCCTTCATTTTATGAAGTCTACTGAGGCTATTTGACCCTCCTCTTACGAATAAGAAATCAGAATAGACGAAAATTACCCGAAAAATCCGAATTCGGGTTTTCGATTTCTAAGATCAGGTATTCGTGCAAAGGCCAACATAGAGAGACGTCCGTTATACCATTCGAAAGACCTTTAATAAGGGCTTTCGTTGGCTGTCCAAGGCCTATATTGCATGTTCCATTTTGCGTGGAGTGACCATTGAAATAATTTACCTTAGGAAATGCTAACATGCTTAAATCATCCCTGGGCTTCCTTTGTCGCAAAACACGGAATGTATTTAGTAGTTTTCAGGCGCTTTTATTGTAGCCTAACTACATGTGTAACAGAAAGCTTTGTGTTAAATGTTTGTAAAGGGTTGTGTTCATTAAAGGTGCATCAACATCCGCATGTAAACGCGAAGGCGGTAAAGTGACGAGGCAAGTGGCTGGCAGATAGTTAGCCGGATTGTCGGGAGATTTTTTGACCGGTAGTGGTTAAGGTTGGTTATTAGAAGTGCATTGAAGCTTAAGTATATGGCTTAAGCAGTGTTTGTGGGAGATGGTGCCGTGAATTGCGATTAGGCGTCCTGCCAGAATCTCTTTCACTTGCTGTCACCGTCACCTCGTCCCTTTCAGACTTTCCTTCTTACCCTACTCTCCGCTCTCCGACCATCCACATTCACTTCACCACTCACTCACTCTATCTCCTCCTCGCCTTCCTCTCTTATAACTCCATCATTTGTGCACACAGGGACCTAACTCTATAAACCTTGTCATTACATCTATATTCTATTCTACTACACTGCACTGCCTTTTTCGGAGGTTATTTTTGCTGGATATATGCACGGGGTAGTACAACACTCTTCTTTCATAGAAAGCAGGAAAATTATTCTTGAGGGTATAACCGTTTCCCTTCCTTTCCTTCTTCCTGCCTCTAAGTCTCATTCTTCTCCGTTACTCCTTCCACTATATCCGAAACGCATAAATAATACATAAGTAGTACATCGTTTGTCCTATTATTCCAACCATAAATCCCTACAAAATATCTACTGATAAGTGTAGCATTTAACCAGTCATTAAATATGACTACAAAAATACATATACAAGTGTCTTGAATGATCTTTTCAAGACATCACACAACTTTTACACCTTTTTCTACATCACAGTAGCGAGATATGAAAATATTATGATAGATTTGCGAATGGTGGTACCACAAAATTTCTTTCCTTCGAATAATAATAAAAATTTAATGTATTACCTACAGGTAGAAAATTGTCAAACATTTTCGGTATTACTATCCGGTAAATCTTTGTAGGTCATTCTAAAATATTGCGGTAAAACTGCACAGCAGAAAATCAATTTGCGTGCTTTGTTTTAGCAAACATGTCGCTAATTCTGACTCTAAATGAGTATTTGAAGGCTAAAGTTCAAGTAATAAACTCATTGGTGTAATTTCAAGTGGATCTTTGTGTTGGATGTAGAACAGGTCGGATTTACTCGGAATTACGCACCAGACAGCACGACAAGACGTTGCTAATGCGTTTATTGCAAAGTCAGCAGAAATCAAGACGCCAGGCAGAAACTAGAAACCTACATTTTCGTTTGAAGAAGATTGAGACCTAGCTGGTGTCCGTAAATCGCAACTACTAGATTGTCGCCACGTCGTGTCGTGTTCTTAATAGATTTGATAGTGGTCGTGTTTCTTCTGTTAATAATAACGCATTAAGTATATTAGTTATGCTCAGGATGAACAATTCTGTTTTACACAAGTTTACATGAGACTGTATTAGGTTCATATATGTGCATGTGGTTTCTATATTCGACATAAGACTAGTACTCTTTAGAGATTTTGTTATGTAGTCTCATTTCTTGAGGAGCAGAAGTCTGGCGCCAGCGAGCCCTGAATAAATATCTACTGTGCGATGAAAAATGCCAAAACAAAGACATATTTATTTACAATAGGAGACGAAGAACGTGTCAAAAGGCTATTTGTAATTAACTTGCAGGCAATAGTTGAAAGATAAGTTGATACTTTGTATCCATTGTAGGAGCAGAGTAAAATAGATAAGTAATCGTTAACAAAAGGACATTAAGCACGACCAGGTCACATAATACATTTATTTGCGATGTTAACGAAACGGACGATAAGCCAAATAGAATCTCAAGCGATAAAATAAATGTAATTACAAATGCTCCCTATTGTTTTGTTTACTAAATGTCAAAGACACAAAGCTCAGGAAAGTCTTTATCAGTAAAACATCAAGGCAAAGCTAAATAGATCACAATAAGCACTATGTAATTGTAATTGCTAAATATTATTCGCAGAGCAATGATTTCTTTCTAGGTCTCAACACTTTTTGCGTAAGCATAGCTTTATCAGCCTACTTCAAAAACATATCTATATTCAACTTCAGAATTTTTTTTCACTATATATATAAATAGATTGGGCGAAAAAATTTGCACAGATGCAACATGCGTAGTTTTCGTGATTCATAGATGGACCTTTAACATATATGAAGTAATAAAATGAAAAATGCAAAGCACACGCTTACAATTGTGATGAAGATGTTTACACAGATATATTTGTGGAGGATGACAATAATTTTATGTCATCAAATCATAACCCGGGGGCAATACCAGACGGATGCAATAGTAAACACGTAAAATCGCATTACTCATCACGTTTAGATGATGAACATGATTTGGAGTCTGACATTATGGGACAATTTTGATTTGAAAGAGTTGAGTTGACTTCCCGTGACATAGACATCCTTCCCTCACACACTTCTCATTTACATCTTCTCAACAACAATTCAATAGCGAAACAAACATCCTTCGTGGTAATATTGCCTTTTTTCTCTTGTGCACAGCGTGACGTACTCAACACTAGAGCACATACATAAAAGCAGACACACAACAGACCTATTACTCTTGTTTACAATTCTTATACCTACATAGATGCATAATAACATAGAAACCAATACAGAACAGACTATATACAGAATAGTGTCGCTTGCACTTGCTCTAAAAGGGAAAATTATTTGATCCGTGATGTTTGAGTATGTAGATGTAGGCACTACTTGCTTTGGAGTTCGGGCTATGTTGTTCTGCTTTTCATACTACGCCAATGCCATTGCAGATGAAAATGTAAATATCCCATTGTGTAAATCAATGTTCTCAACTCTCTCTCTCAAGTTCAGCTCAGATTGACTTGGGGTCGGTCGATTCCTCCTTTTGTTTGCTTTTTATCTGCTTTGCATCCTACCACAATTAATGGGATCTTGCCGCAAGAACCAAATACTCTCAACTCGACGTGATGAACGGATTGTCATTTTAAAATCTATAAAACAAGTGTTGCCTGATTTATTGGATTTAACTTTAAAATCCTCTTATGTCAAGTTGCCCTACTCCATTCACTCATTTCCGCTTCAATGTTCAATAAACGCCCAACAAAAGAGAACACCTAAACTGAAATTTTAATTGATGACCCTATGCATTCAAAATCAAACAAAAAATTAAATGAAACCAATGAAACTTAGTACCTTGTCAAATGAATTCCTATTTTCTAACTTTAAATTCTATGAGTCTTAAGACCATTTTTAATTGTTTACGCATTTATGAATAGAATATATATACAAAGAATAAGTATTGGATATATATCACATTGTTTTCCACTCTATACATTTTCGATGAATAGCAAAGATTTGTGAGTTTGCGAGTTGGGTTCTTAGGTAGTTATCGGAGTTGTACTAGGTCGCACGTAGGTAGCTATTGTGAAAATTGGGTGATAATGCTCAGTGTCAAAAGTACACGACATAAATGTTTTGTTTGATAGATGACGGAATGAATTGGTAGATACTTCCCCGTAGTAATGTCGATTGGAATTTATTGAACTATTTGTAGCGAGAGGAGAAGAAACTAATCTAAAGAGTATCAACATGAACATTTAACATCCTCGAAGGAGATAGGAAGAAGGCTAGAGAGAGAGAAAAGAAATTCTCCGACTGATCTGTTTGTAAGTCCAGTCCAATCCAGTCCGTTCGTACTTTGAACGACTTTGTTTTCCTCAATGAAGTTTGTATGAGCTACTCTGTGTCCTCCTCCCATTGACTATACCCACGTACAAAGATCTACTAATACGGAAGACGGCCCCTTCTTCCCTTCCTACATATAAATAGAAAATTGAGAAAAGAGACGACGAGGTGACGGTATTTATGCCTTTCTTCCGCGATAGAAACTTTACTGGATTTGATAAGTCACTGCGCTAAAAACCATCACATAGTGTACACAATTTCACAAGTCAAAAATAATTTACAGGACATTTTTAATGATAACCATACTATAAAGTTAATAAGCACGCAGCAGCATCTAAGATCTAACCAATTGGTAATCAGAGAATATTTTTTAATTGCACTAGAAAATAATTGGGAGTTTAAGTTTTACATTTTAATGTAGGATGTTACGCGAAAATATACTTTAGAGGACAGAATATTCTTCTTTTCCTGTGTATAGTAAAGGATAAATTCTGAAAATGAAAATGCCAACGATTCATTAGAAAAACAGTATCAAGAGTAAAATAGAAAAAGGGTTCCGAAATCTTAGCTAAAAAATATAAATAGTTTATTGTTTCGTAGATTTGAGTATTTTTTGCTAGGAAGTGACTTACGAGTGACTTTGTACATTTGACTTTTACAATGTATCTACTTATTTGGTTTGAGTATGTATGTAACGTACGTAATGTGATGATACACAAAGAAAAGGAAAAGCGGATGCTTTACTCTTCTGCGTGTATCTCCTCTATAGACATACTTACAGTGCAGTATATATATATACAGTCTGTCGGTAGTAGTAGAGTAGTAGCATGAACTGTGTAGTAGTAGTAGTGAGTAGTAAAGGAGGAGAGTCGGCATTAGAGAGTAAATAGAGAAGACAGTGGAGAGGAGAGCTCGGAATAGAGAAGAGAGATGACATGGAGCCACTTTATAAAGGTTCTGATAGCCGGCTCCATCAAATATATCACACGATCGAATGTTGGTCATAAATTGGCCTAAAGTTGAAGGGTGCGAGGGGTTTCATGCAGTTTATCGAACAATCCCGTTATATCCTCTGACTGAAGTCCAAGTCCAAGGGAAGTCAACTGAAGTCGAGTAGAAGGCGAATGGAAGGACGTTCTCTGCTGATATCACTTCTTCGCCATCCACACACTTCCCTCATACAAACTACACATACTTGTACTTAGTTCCATAAATATTTGTATACGCAGAGGACATACAATTATATGATCTGCACATAAAATACATCTAGCCATCCGAAACACTGCACTTTCAAATCTTCATATTCGGATAAAGAAAGATTGAGAAGGAGGATCAAAAGATGTATTTACTTTACTTCCCTCTTAAACCAAATACAAATCCATGAGATTCGAGCAAAAATGATGAATTTTCCCCGTAAATACTACACTCTTTTTTATACGTGCAATTTTCTCATTTTTGATTTTCATGCTTACTACAATTAATTTTCCTACTACAGTAAAATCGTTAGATCGTTATTTATAGATACGTTTTTTGATGCAGCCATTTAGGTTAATAATAGATTTACATTAGATATTGTTTCACTTGTTGTAAATGTTCATCCTGCTTGAGTGTTGTATCTTGAGTGTTGTGCCAGGTAGATATGTATGTTCATGAAGGCTATGGATTTTTGCGGAGTTATTTTTGTAAGTTACTGTTACGCTTTATGTCATTTTCTTGTTTCTTGTTGCAATAATTTCGTTTTGAGAAAAATGGCAAGGAAGCTCGGGCCATCTGTATTCAAAGCCATTATTGTAATGCAATGTAAAGTGTGTTAGACGCCTGGGTAGCTTATCTATTCTAATATCTATCTATCCAAGGACTACGTGCTAGAATTTCCCCAAAACGCAGTCAGTACGAATAGATCATGTTGACAGGATGTATGTGTATGTCTAAATACTACAATATCTGAATACTATATATTTGTAAGTATGAGAGTAGGAGGGGATGTTATATTAAATTGTAGATTTGGAGCAAACCACAATGAGAAAGAATGTTGGTCAGCTTTAGATATATATATATATATATATATATATATATATATATATTATCCTATGTGTATAGATATAGAATGAATGTAGGTATGTATGTGTAAATATGTCTCTGTTCTTATTCTGTAGTATTTGAAGTGAAATGTGGGATGGGTGAAGAAGAGGCGAAAGATGAATCGAAATCAGAATCGACATCATAGAATCCGTTACACTTTACATATGTACTTACTTACACACAGTGAACATTACATCCTGTCTTTGCAGTCTAAGAATATCTACTTACATCTCTAACCTAACTTTGCTACATATGCATCTGTGGATGAAACTTGAATTTAAATCGACTCTACGTGTTGCTCTTTCTATCTCGCCTCCGTTCCTCTGACTTCGTTTCGCTTTCTCACAACGTTTTCTCCATTCAACATTCAAAGCCGCAGTCATATATTATTCCCCTACGAATACCATTTCCTTCCAAATGCCACTCGATCAAATTGTGTCATTACAAATAGGAGATAGAAAGAGAAGAAATTCCTTCTCTAACTCTGTCAACAATCACCAACAACATCCAATAATTATTTTGACTTAAATCTTATGCAATAAATGTAAAAAAATAGATATTATGTTAAAGAATATGCGATATCTTCCCAGTTATTCATGTAACTTGTCATTAACTCAATAAATAATATCAGAGTAGAAGCGTAAAAATGCAATTGTATAAATTGGAGAAGTGTGTGGAGGAATTGGAGGATGAAAAGCGTTAAGTTTCAGATGAACTGTGAATTGAATTGTGAAGTAGTAGTTTTGAGTTGATTTTTTTGTTGTGAATGTGTGCGTAGGATATGGAGGAAGGCCGAAAAGGGAGAGAAGGAAGTGAGCAAGTGAGTGTCTGCGACGGGATTCTGATGTTTTAGCATGAGAAAACAGAGATGATAGAATAAACGGGAAAAGGCATGGCGAGAAAACGTGTAGAACTGTATAGGAAGAGGCGGATAGGGAGAACAAAGATATACATTTCATACAGTTGGATGAAAAGTGAAGGAGAAGATGATACAATGTAAGGTCGAGTGGTCAACAGCCGTTGAGATCGTTGGAAATTGTTGGGAACAGATGAGGAGCTCCTGGAGCTCGTGATTGAAACAATAAAACATTGGTTGTGTACCGCCCGGGCCGCTTTTCCTTTTCACAACTCTAATCAAAGTAGGATGGACGCTACATAACTAAACTGCCTACAGACACAACATAGACAGAGAGAGAGAGAGAAAACGGTACACGAGTGTGGAATACGCTCAGATTCTATCTTCCGATCTAAGTATGCACATTGTCGAGTGTAAAAAGCGCATTGACTTACTTACTTGGATAAGTGCATTCATAGTCACTGGAGATTCCCATTCTGTTTCTTTAGAGTTTTATGAGTTTCCCCAAAGCATGTGAGTTTTTATTTTATTTTTTGAAACGGGGAGGCAAAGGGCTTTGAATGTTATGCCTTTCCCTTTCATCTATGGACAACACTCAGTCCATGATTCTTTCATTTTGTTTTCATTTGAGTATTAATGCATTGATATTCACGTCAGATGGGGAGCGATGAAAGTCCATGTGTGCCAATAATGCTCAGGGCATAAAAACAAAAGAAAATCTGGCCCATATGTATTTATGTATACAAAGATCTATGTCTAAGGTAGGCAGTGGACAGTGGAACTACATAATACATAATAGTAAAAGGAAAAGAAGAGAAGTGTACAAAGCTGTACATTTTACTTACGTTTCAACTGTTTTCACATCTTTATGAGGAGTTCACTTTTCTCAAATGGGGTAGTAATCGAGTGGTCAACCCTGAGTGATTTCTCCCAACTCAAATAAGCTCCTGATCTCTGGAGAGATATTAGCTATTCCATTTTACTCTATGGGTATTATCTGTTGTGCACATATCTCTACTAAGCATCCTATTGACGTATATACTACTACATACTGTAGTAATCTCTCGGATTGGGAGCCTCACTTTTCTTTTAGACTTCCCTTGAATTTTCTTCTCTTTTCTCTTTTCCTAGTAAATAGTATCTATTCCGTTGCTTGATACGTTTCTCTTCCTTCAAACGAAATGCTTTTCTCTACTGCACTGGTATAAGATTGTCTTGGTTATATTGAAAGTGTATGACTATCTTTAGTGTTTAGCTCATAGAGGCGAAGAGTAAAAGACAAAATCGGAATTAGACAGAGCTTGTGTCGGATGCTTACACTCATATTCCCCATGGGTTTCCTATCTGTAGCCTATCTCGAGGAAAATATCTCCGAAATGGACTCACAAAGGGGAGAAATATTTGTACACACTTTTATCCTCGCTTTTCTAGTCTACAGAGCCCGTTTATACTCTTGCTATGTAAAAGACAGAAGAGAGAGAGAGAGATACCTTTTAGTGTTTTACAAAAGTTATACAATGTCCCTTGGCTTGACTTTAGTTCACACTTGGAGAATATATTTTTCAAAGGTTTTCTTCCTCTTTTTTCTCTTTTCTTTCTAAGTAATTGCAGTTGAAATTGTTGACTATTTGTTAGTATGTAAGTATTTTCGTGTCTCTACAAGTAGGTTGAATGAGGGCGGTGAATTTTTATGGGAATCAGTGTTACTGACACATAAGGAGTGGATTTATCAACAGTTCAGTAAAACAAATGACTTGGAATCTCGAGAGTCCTTTCGACTTTTGACTCTTGATAAGAATTTAAATTACGATATTGCTACATAGTTTTATTTCATATGTAAGCTACGGATGGAGAATGCTAGAGAGAGAGAGAGAGAGAGAGAGAGAGAGATTCCCCATAATAATATTACTGCTTTAAAGTGATTGTGAGAGAGCTGAGTGAATGGAGGCTATTGTATTAGCTTATGTAGAGGAAGGAAGAAAGTAAATATTATGTGGAGCTAGCTGAACTGATATTATGTGATGTGAGTATTCATCTATGTATCTATCTCGCATACATTTATAATGCACATACATATACAGGGCATCACATTCAATCTTAGGCATTCCAAAGTTGCTGATGCAAACTATTGTCATTGAACGGGGTTATCTAATGCGAATTCTCAATTCGTGCAACATGTACTACATTGATACTAAATCAACAGTGCACACACACAGAAAAATGTGCCACAAACAAACCCAATGGAATACCTAATGCATTGACTCCACTCACTCTCATGCACAAATATTCGTACCTATGCTAATAATGTTAACCTATCTCCAGCTTTAGTGTCAATAAACATCCTCTCTCCCTACATTATGCACACTGATTTTACACAAACGTCGCAATTTCACTGATACGCTCTGACACGAGGTTCAATTGTGAAAAAAGTTTATTTCTGATAAGGCTTAAATTTATCATTCCCTAATAAAGAAAAGTTGCTAACTCTATGTATGTATGGAAAAGGAACTTGTTTACATCACCTCGACTTCTGAAAAGAAATCCTTCTTAGGAATTTTCTGTATGTGAAAACTAAACACTCTTTGAAAACTTCTGGAGTCTGTATTTAGATATCTTCTCTTAGTATTATTAGGAGGTAACCCTCAGCACAATTTTCTAGGTATCTACGTAAGATGAAAACAATAATATTGCAGACAACAGAAAAAGTTTCTCTGAAGATAATAGAATGGTCAATTGTTGTTTCTTGTACCTCATTCATTTGTAATGAAGTTGAAACTAAATTATACGATTTGCATTGACAATGGCCTAAGGAAAGCTGCCTTATAGATAATTTATAATGGACGCTAGAAAGAAGATGTTATAAGTATCAGATGCATGACATGGTGGGGAATGCATGACTGTATTGTTAGGAGTACATAGATGTCCTAGTGAAGTCAATCGTCGAAAGAAAAATAATGGGAATGGAAGTTTTGTGTATTGAAGCTGTCAGGTTGCAACTTGAGTGTTTAGAATGATGACCTTTTATTTATTCGAGAAGACATCCTGCCTGCTGGACTCAATGGACTGTGAATAAGCATGAACAGGAAGTGAAAGCACTAGATTACTCAAAAGTGTTCGGACAGAACGGAAAGTCGAGCTCGGAAAACCCTTTATCGCCGAAACTTTCCCTACTTCTTTTTCAGTAGTTACCCCAATTCCTAAGGTTTTTGGTGTGGTTAGGTCCGAATGCATCTAGAGTGTACACATTATACTATACATTGCGTACAGAGAGAGAGAGAGAGAGTATAAGTTAATATTAGTGTAAGTACTCAGTTTGGGTTATAGCTATGCTAGATATCGCTACAACATAAAAATAGTGGATTGAGTTGGACTGAGAAAAGAATATAAGGAGAAGAGTCCGTTGAAAAAGACGAAATCAGACCGTGAAGAGATTGACTTGACTTGTGCAGATAGTTTTGTTGACTGTTGGGGGAAATATCGTCGAATGCTATTCCTATCCCGACTAAATCTAAGTATTAAGTGTCCCACTGCGACTCGGATGTTACTCAAGTCCTAATGCACTTAATTTGTAATCATGATCATTGCCCTTTACCGAGATCAACTTACCTACTTAGTTCAGACTATTTCACTCTATTTCTGTCAACGATTTCTTCCACTGCATTCATACGGCTTTTCCACAGACCTTATTATAATTTCTCTCAAAGGTTAAAGACATGGAACGAGGTGGAGAAAATTGGAGAAAATGAGAAAATCCTCACATTTTTACCATAATATTTGACATGTGTAGAGGAAAGGACAGGTTTTAATTTTACTATAATAGAAAAGGTTGAGATAAACATGGAAATAGCTTTGGGAGGTCATAGAACTGGAATCCGTGCGGATATTTGTCTTTGAGTTGACACTTTGATACAAGGAAGCTGGGAGTTCCCAAGAGAGCACTTGCTATTCCATTTCCAGTTCGGAAGATCAAAAAAACCCATCTCATAACATAACATTATATTACACTACATTACATTTCAGATAAAAGTCGTTGGTTCGGGCTGAAAGCTCAAGTGCCCGGCTCTAGCTCTTCCACCACTCACACAACCAAATAGGATCAAGGCACTCCTAGTCTCTCTCTCTTCCCGCAGTTGACTAAAGGATAAAAAGCTTAAGAACTTTAGTTAAGTTTACTTATTCTTCTCTGTGCATAGTCGAGTCCACGTAATAGAAGAGGCAAGGCAGAGAAAGAACAAGGAGTCCATGAGTCTATTAGCTTATGTAATGCAAGATTCGATGCAGCACTAGTAGCATGTAATATGCACTCTAATATATGTACTGGCTAATACAGTAGTAATATGTAAGTATCAACCACTGGATCCAGTTGAATCAGATTCAGAATGAGTTTTCGCGACTCTCTGTGGTGGCAGTGGCACGTTTAACATTATGTCAAGTGATCTATGAAGCATTAGAATATATATTTTACATAATATATAATATCTGTCCATAAGGGAAGCCTAGCCAATTGATTTTATTATATTGCCCTAGAGAAACTTCCGACGACTCTCGTGTCATATTTTCTGAAAGATACCAAGCATAAATGTCTAATTTTAGCATTAGGAAAACTTTTTTCGTCTTCATATTCCATCTATCTATTCCCATTCGATTGGGATACTTTCCCATTTCGATACTTTCAGATCTGTTCCCTATTACATTAAAGAGGGTCCAATAAGTTCCTCTTTTTCTCTCAGTTCCACTCACTCTCTCCTCCCGCCGCGCTCTACACTTATCCACCGTTTTCCTGACTCAAAAACATACAGAAAAATACCACGGCCAGCCAATAAATAGCATAATCAAAGTAAAACACTTAAGAAATCCAATTTTCCCACACACACGCATCAAAATCAAGTTTCCCTGATAGAAAAAAAAATATTTTAAAAATTTAATGCTTCTTATCATTTCGAACAATGAAAATTTTATTACTTTTCATTCTGTAAATCAGATGGTTGGTAACTTCTTGGCTGCGTTTACTCAATACAAGAATTCTAGCAAGGACGGAATTGCAGCTATTATCTTTAACAGATCAAGTTTAGTTTAGACAGGCAAAGTTAATTATTGTTAGCTGCAGATGTAACAAAAGTGTTTAGAGTTCTGAATTCCGTGTATTAATTATGTAATGGTAACGAATTTAATTTTAGGTTTGAATAATTCAGGTCAGAATTAAGATGCTTTTGGCTGTACGTAGAAGAAAGTTTTTGTGTGAATAGAGAAGAAAATGAGTAAGGAGTAAGGTGCAAATGAAAAAGTCTGTAGGGAAAAGTTGTTTCACTCGAGCCAAGTGTTGTGTAAATAGTAAGGAAAGAATAGGATAGGATCGGGACGACTTGAGATTGAGGAAGGAAGCTAGTTTCTTAGCAAGGAGGGAGAAACAACTCATTTTTTTAGTTGGTCGACCGTGCCATTTTGTCAAACGATCTTATGCGAGAGAGTCCCTATAGAGCTTTATAAGTGCAGTGATAGATATTAGGGATAATACGTACATAATATAGTAGTAGAGAAACCATGGGAGTGTGTGAGCTTAGGGTTTCCTCCCAACAAGCCAAATCAGATTGGAATCGGATTCAACGTATTATATGTTTGCATCTAATATGCCTTCAGACAGTAGTGATATAACTCGTATAGATAGATACATGAACTGCTTATTGTAGGACAGGGAAACTTTATTCAAGGCAGGCAGTGAAGAACAGGAGTAGAGATTTGGGGAAACAAAAAGACAAAGTTCTATTACGTAACTATTCTGCACTATATCCATATTACGGAAACTGGGTAGGTAGTAGCTACACTCTGGTTAACTTGTTTTCTGTTGTACATGGGGCCAAGCGATTGTATAGCATATAACGTATATATATATATATATATATAATGTAAACATGTATATTATTAAGCCAACAACAAAAGTTGGTGAGCAATGTAGGTGGGTGGATGTAGATATCTATTTTTCTTATAATAGAATCCAGTGGTGGTACTAGTTCCAGGTATCTTACTTAGTGTTTTGCTATATATTTTGAGGTTATATAGGTATATGTGTATATGGATGTAATGGTGTTCAGTGCCACTTTTTTAGTCTCGACACCCTCGATAAATTGGATTACCTACCTATGGTTTGGTTTTTGGAGAAACAGAGAGTCCAAGCGAACTGCTAACGATAAGTCACTAACGCCAGTTTGCTGCCTTTGCTGTGACTTGACTTCTTTACTTTGGATAACAACCTGTCTCTCTGGGAGTTAGTTACATAGTCATACAATCCAATGCAATCTTATAATGTAAAGCAAGTAAGTGTGTGAAAGTCTCCTGGCTTCTTTTCGAACATTTCCTTGGGAGTAGAATTCCTTTTAAAGGACCTTAGGACCTTCCTAAATTAAACAGTCGTATAAGAAAACAGGGAAATGGAGCTCCTCTTAGTAAATACATAGTGAAAACGAAGCTTCGTATCGTACTACCCCATCAACTCAAGTCTTCCTCCTTTAAAACGAGCTTTTCCGTGCCAGAGCTTTTCGTCTTCCAAGCCAAACTCATTCGTGACACCGGAGTAAAGTAATTTGGCTCTTGATAGCCCATCTCAGGATACACACGGTCAGACAAGAGACTTAACTTAGCCAAGATAACACTCTCACTGCATGCAGTCCATTTTACCGAACCATTTACACATCCGCACCTCATTACACACCACACACACATAATATTCACCATCAAACCTTTGATTTTCTTCAGTTCCTAACAAATGCAACCTGTCGTACCTCTAAACACACTTTCTTTCTTGAATTTCTCCTGCTGATTCAAAAAGTTTTAAATTTTCTTGTTTTCAATATTTTTGTTTTGAATTTTCATCGTTTACACACTCAACCTAGTTCTAGTATTCCATATTTCTTAATAACCAATGAAAAATAATACAAATAGGGAAATGAAGGACATCTAGATCTACTATTATTACAAGTACTTTTTAATGTAGAATTTTTAGAATTTTTATGAAGGGAATTGAAATATGTGTACTTTACTACACATTTTCCTTTATACATATAGGTCGGTAGTTTGGGATTTTCTTTTTTACTTAACGGGGGAATACTTTCTATAATGTTATACAGGTTTTTTGTTAGAATTTTGTGCTTTCGAAGTGTCTGTACGTTGATATTACGCATTTTACAGTTATAATGAGGTGATTGTGTACACATTTCACCCAAGTTTTCGTTTGTACAATTTCACGTCAATTTCCCTATGGCAGTTGACTTGATTTACTTTCAATTGGATTTACAAACTATTATACATATGTCAGTAAGTAGTTATGCGCTATTATGTACATAAGTGTCACATGGCATCCGTGGGGAAAATGCGTCCTGTTACATCATGATGTGATGTGCAACTAGACTATCTGATATTATGGAAGTGGACTACTGGACTTAGGATTAACTGAATCTGGACTATTTATATTATTGTATGGTCCTACCTCTCCCCATCATGCCGTAAACACTCTCCCCACACCCAAATACTTATATCTCCGCCAGAAAAATTCTAAAAATTCAACGGAATCATCGGCCATGGTGTATTTTCCTAGATGCCTGAATCTCTCTGAAGAAATACGGTAAAAGTGTAGAATGTGGAAGCATTGACTATTTTTAGAGAAAGGAGCGAGAGTGTATTATGTGGGCAGTAGTGAAGTCAGATATAAGAAGAGTATAGCATTTGGGTCGCTTTTTATGAATTTGCCGGCTAGATCATTGATGCTGATTTATTCTTATGAATAATGGGGAAGGAGCCGAGCCGTGGTCATTTCAATAGGAAAAAACCCAATTGTGAAATCCCCTACAACGGAACCGTTAACTGCAAATGTTACTATTCCCGTTGCGTTGTGTGATGTGATGTGGCCGGTGACTGGACGCTGTTTTGTGTGACTCGGCTGTGTGGACATGAAGAGTGAGGCAGGAGCGAGCGTGCACGTTCCAAAGTGAAAATACAGGGTAAGGCAAGACAGTGCAACAGCAGATCTCTTTTGATCTGTTTTCATTCATCGAATTGCTTCAATATGGGAATCCCTTCCTCTCTTATTTCCTTGCTAACATTTAGAATGCTACAATGTCCCTGCCAATGGTCAAAGAAACAGTCAAAAAGTCTGGATGAGGCAGCGCTAGATATCCGATATGCATTTTTGACATCCTCGACACGACGAGCCTTTTTACCAGCTCTCACTCTCTCTCTCTCTCTCTCTCCTACTATACATATAAATATACTTAATGCACACTGCCCTCCAAACCGTTTATTTCCTCCCTGGCAATTACTTACTATCATTCAAAAATCTACATCCAGCTATTCTTGAAAGTACAAGGCGACGGATGTTGGGCTATGCTCACTTTTTCCTATCAAATGTCAAATGCTCTGCATCAGATCGCATCTCACGTAGATTTCCCTCACTCCTCTCTGTTACTTCTTAGTAGGAATCTAATAAGAATAATGGATTACATTGCATTCAGACCAATACTAACATGTAATTGTCATTACCCAAGAAATTCCCATTACTAAAACGCATTTACTTTCATTTGGAATAGCCAGGAGCACGCTAATGTAATGCCCTAACTGATTTATTGTTTCTCCCAAGTTTTTTCTACAGAAGTCATCTCATATTATTATCATATCCAACAGAGACTAGAATTTTGCAGTTAGCATGGATGGCCTTAGACTATTAGAAAAATAGCTTCTCATTTTTAATTGAAAAAGGATCCAAGATTTCTGCATGCTTCAGCAGACCTTGAAACCATTTGAAAGTCATTGGATACTCTTGCTTTGCTCTATAATTCAGAAGCTGTACTTGTACTTATAAAAAAATTGTTAATTATTATCTGCTTTTAATTGCATCTCACGATAGAATGAATGTTTACATCCCACACAACAAGATCCGTCAAGATTACGTACCTCCTACTACCGCTTCCTCTCTCATTTTACTTTTAAACTTTTACTTATTTCTCATGATTCATCAAATTCAACTTTTGCTAAGGACAAAAGTCCAGATATATTTGCACGACAAAGTCATACTGTCACATAAGATGACGTTCTTGTTGGGTTATTACATTCATTAATGAAAATAGTAATAGCCAGTACCTAGTAAAATTCATTTTATGTTTCTGCTTCAGCAAATTTTCCATTTTTATACCAGAAGGTAAACAATGTGCATCGCTGTATACAATTTCTTCGCCTTTCTTTACACATACCAAGATTTTTGCTAAAAATGTAGTTTATGAATGTTCTTTCCATTCCACACCAAATCTGTAACATAATAATGTATATATCTTCATTATAATAGTTCGTTTATGCTGTACAATTAATTAATAAAATAATTGTACATATAATTCAGTACAAATAATATTGAAAATTACATTCTCCTTGAAACACGTTCTCTAGGCGGTGAATACTAAACCCATTACAAAGCCGTTTCATATGACAATGTACTAACATTTGACATAGGAATTTGGAATGGGATATCATTATTTGGCTAATACTGGGGAAAATATTTTCTATACATAGCTGCTGGCTACAAATGTATGTTGGATTTGATGAAACTGCTATATTATGCGGCGCAAGTGAATCATTACTCGAGTATTGTGATAGTGACAACCCTATTTCATATAAGTTATCATCTATGTTGACCAAAGCAAAGCTCGGAGTTTTATATTTAAAATATCGACAATTTAGCAATTCTAACATTATTTTATCCGACAAGTGATGAGTTAAAGACTATAGATAATAGACAACTTCAATTTAAGGCTACAGTGAATTGCCTTGAACGAGTGTGGGCATCCAATTCGCAATATGATTCGGTATTTAATGCTGCTCTAAAACAAACTATAATACTACTACACTGTACACCTACATCATTATAGTTTGATCTTGTGTGAACATGATTTCAGAATCTCGAAAAAAGGAACTAAACAATTATAATTTATTAACAATAAGACAATAATGTAGCTTTATACATTGTAATCCTGCTACTAGCTATGCTACATTAAAGTTGAGAGATAGAATATTTAAGCCCAACGCAAAATATTCACATTCTAATGTTCACCAATTAACTTAGTAGATACAACAATAGTTGTATATTGAGAAGCGTAATAATTTCCTGAACTGAATTAATTAAAGGAATGCTAGTGCGATAACGTATAAAGTGTATGTGTAGTTGCAAATTGCATAGAGATGATAATAAAGTGTTCATGATGCACCGAGGTTTATTAAAGCGACAAGGACATTCACCATCAAAGATATTTTACAAGCTACTTAAGCATGTATATCTGTACATTTGTCTTATATCTATCGATGGATTTTATGGGTAAATAAGATGGATGTATACGAGAGTAATAAAGCACGGCAAAACACTTCTTGAATGAAAGAGGACATAGGATTTAAGGAATACACACTAGGGCAATAACATTGACAAGTTCTTTTGCAGTTAGACAAGACATGCCCATTGATATCGTGTTTGTTAACTCCATCCAAGTCGAATATCGAAGCGGGAGTAAAGCGAGCGAAGGGAGGATGAGAGTGGGCGAGTGATGTTAAAGAACATGTGGACACTACATATTACTACTCTACTATGAATATACTATGAGTGTATCTATCTAGTTAGGAGCATTTGTTGAGTTAGTTAGGATTGGACAGGGAAGATTGGGGAGAAAGAAACAAGAGAAGACAATAGGAGGACAAGAGAAGAAAGTATCGATGAGAAAATGAGAGTAAATATTGAGTTGGAGGAGCCGTTAGGCTGGTCTTTGGCCAAATATTTATTTGGATGCGAAGACTCGGAAATCACAGATGGATATTACAGTTTCCTTTATGTGTGGTCGTAACAGAGTTATGTTTTTGATCAGTCTATGCATCCTCTACATACTTACATGTGGAAACACATTACATTACTGTACTGTATCTACTACTGACTGAATGAGTGAGCTGACATTCTTCTAACCAGCACACATTTCTACTAAATACAAACATGTATACATTTATATCTACTTGTATATATATTACGATAACATACGTACATAATGCATATCAATGATATTCAGTTTTCCTTCTCTCTCCTACATTCTGCAAGTGCATGAAAACAAAACTCAGAAAAAGAATATTTCCACACACAACTACAAGAAGCTCTACTCCCTACCCTTTCTCTCCAGAAATTTTCGTTTTCCCTACTTTTTCTTCTGTCCTGCATTCATATTCCAGCATTTACTCGACTGTACAGACAGAGAAAGAGAGAGAGAGTGTGTGTTGTATGTATGCCAAAAAGATCTGAGCGAATTATGCTCCAGAATATTTCTCCTTCTTATATCTGTCTCTTCGTATTGTTAGATTGCTTGTTTTTTTGTTTCTTATTTCAACTCCTTATCCATTCTTCCAAACTATATAATGTCTGGCAACAAAAGTTACTGGGAGTTGTCTCACTTTGTATCCTTAGCGCAGTCATAGTCATGTCATAACACCAGTAAATGCATTACGTACTAATACCACTTCGTCCAGACTAGTTCTTCATCCCCCTTCTTCATCTTACATATCACATCAGTGAAATTGTAGTTTTTTCATTACAATATTCTAATATGTATACATAAAATCCATTACAATGTACAGCTAAATTCTTGGACATTCACTACACAGTTGGACATACTTCGGATCGTACTGCTTTTCAATTTGAAAAATTCCTATGCCTAGATCGCCTTGTTGATGAGGATCCTCTATCTCAATTTCTTAATTTAGCTAATGCTTGATCAAAGATATAATTTCCATTGACTGATCATTGCCAACCGAATTGTGTTTATTTCATTTCATGCTTTAAATTATTATTTTCACAGAATATGATAAAAATGATGATGAAAGGTACACAAACAGCAAACAGCAAGTTGCAACATCAGTGTAATAATTATCTGCGCAGGTGAGACGTAGACATCAGAAAAAGTTCATTTTCATAGTTATATCATATCTAATTTTATTTGTATCAACAAATCAATTATATTTAATATAAATATTTTTATCAACTTTTAAACCAAGCGTCTTCAAACAATCCCCAACGAGAAATTGATAAGCATAAATTTTCCTGTTTTTCATCTTTAAGTAGTGAACATTAACAATTATTTGGAAATTAGATTGAGATAAAGGAAGGAATTCCGTTGAGTTTACATAGTTTTCAAGGAAAAGAGGATGTAAAGACAATTGGACGTTATAAAATGTAGGGAAGGAGTGATGATTGCCTTTAGGGATGGATGGTGATTCGGATTTTTCCAAACTAATTAAGTAGGAGCCAAAAGATTTGTCCCACTTAGATTTATTGTGATCTAACATCCTCCTACTCTGTCTTATTCAGTGGAGAATTTTTCTTTTCCTCGTGCTCCAACTCGATCTCCTTTTTCCTACACTGCTACACTCTCTCAGTGCAAACGAATTTTTCCCCTTTTTTTCTTTCCAACTCAATAAATCTATATACTACAGTGACTACTTGCTCTCCAGTATTGAAATGTACATCTCTGCTGGTCTTACTGCCAGATTTCGAGTACTGTTCCGATTTACTACGTCTCACAGTCCAAGAGAAGAAGAGAATTGAGTATGGGTGTAGCTAGTTAACCATAGCAGACCTTCATACATAAATCTTTGCCATGCAGTGGTAAAAATACTACACATTTGTACTTAGAACAGTGGCACTCTATTACCCGTATCCTATTCAGTTCTCTCTTTATAAAATACAAAACTAAGGATCAAGGTGAACATTGAGGCTTCATACATTCATGCAGTCTACGCATTAATGTTTCTTTTTTATTTGCATGCTCATCAATCAAATTATGTACATTCATGTATTACAAATATTGTTTTGCTTACAACTCACTAGTACACGCATTGAAAGTAATTTAGGATACAAAAAAACTTACTACACTCGAGTATCCCAATCTCATACATACAAGAATCATATTTCCTTACGCCAAGGTACATTTATCGCCAATATTCCTAGACCTGAAAAAAATTGCACTCCTTGCAATTTTCTTCAAGACTTGTGCTTTACGATTAGTTATGGATGATCAACAAGTGAACTGACTGATGTTAGTAAATATTCCCTATCACCACCAACCATTGTATTTCAGTAGCAAGCAAGCTATTAGCCACTAAGTATCAGAAACCATATTGCTAAACAATTATTAGCTCAAGATACATCTCTTTCAAATTAGAATCGAAGACGTATATGAAAATTAATGTATTGAAGGAATCAAACTGGCGACACTACTGCCTTAAGTACCATGCACAAAACAATAGAATGCCAGTTAACTTTTATTGCTTGTTTTGTGGTGGTTAATGCCTTGTGAAGACAGATTTCTTTGTCGTCCATCCCAAAATTGATTTGGTTAAAGCATGAACTTTGTATACCAAAAAACAATAATTGTGAATAATGATTAGTTATTTATTATTTATTAATACGCATGGCTATAAACAAATTTTATTCTTAGATTACTGAGACACATCAATAGTAGAGGGTCGTATAGAAAAGTAGAGTATGTATGGCAGTTACAACATAAGGATACTAGAATTATACAAGATATTACGAAATCTATCGCAATGGTTCCATTTAGAGCATTTTTGTGACTTTCCTTATGTATATATAAAGTTGTATTAATTCCTTATACTTTAATGTGGGAGAAGAAATTTCCCAAAGATTTATAAGTATAGCTAGGGAAATCTATAAATAGCCTACTTATCGTTAGTTGAGACTTTTTGAGATCATGAATAACAATGGGAATGAGGGTTAATGGTTCTCTGCGTGTATTTTTTAACATTGGAAACTGTAGAAGTATGTGTGTGTGTATTGTATTTACGCGTGGTTTGTTCAGAATTACTTTGTATGGTCATAAAGTAACTTTCAGATCAGTTGGCTTATCGTTAGCATTATGGTTATAGCATGGACATTAGCTTCTGTGACATGATGGAGCCAGTAGTTTAGCAATAATAACAACATCGTAACTCTATTGACCTTTTCAAGTTGCTTTAATGTGCATTGTAGTTCTACTACAGTCATCAACTATATATACGCTTCTCTAATGTGTTGTAAGTTATAGAAAGACACAGACGACTTAATGCAGTGAGCTAATGTGTCATCGGAGACGGGTTTGTGCCTCTTCAAATTTATAGGGATATTAATTTTAGCGATACTTACTATTTGGCTGTAGACATTAGGAAAAAAATTGTTTTTCAATGGGCTAATCTCAATCTAGGTCTGCAGATCTAAAAACAATTGCTAATAGCCAAAATATTTATCTCTTATCTTTGTAAACGATCGCAGAATTTTCGCATTGTTCTTCCGCACATTTTTCTATGGAGGAAGTGCAGAGAGATTTTAATGAATGAACAATTTTCTGTTGGTATAATAGAGATATTTAAGCCTTTAGTGTCATTAGAATAGATGGGGAGAGTAGTGGGGACAATTGAAGTGAAATTGTTTGAATACATAAGTTCATTGAATACAGAAGGTAGAGCTGAGGAACTGAAGTATCACTTGATTTTATGTGAGCCGAATCTCAATCCTGAAATTTATTGATTTCTTTCACTTGGTGATCGCTCTCCCAGATATTACAGTTACATTCATGGCAAACCAAGCTATAAGCTTTTACATCACTAACCATACATTCATACATTGTTATGTGGAAAGAAAAGCATTCTCTTTCAAATCATCCCATCTCTCTATAACTCCTCCAAAGGAAACCATGCGATATATGCAGTGACTCTGACCATCTATGTATGTACTAGCAATGAAAAATCCTTTCACGTACCGTACAACTATACCCAGTTTGATACTTTTGGATTTTCCCTACTTTTTAACTTATGTCTGCCTCCTTCATAGCTTCACACTTCCATATTATTCCATACAACACATTCTAAATATTAGAACGTAAGGAATACACACTCCTTAAAATATCTCTTAAAGAAATAACATTTACTAATAACATTGCTCTCTAGATGATGTTTCCTACCTTGCCTTCTTATTTCTTTGTTTCTTTATTTGTTTTATTTCGCATTTACTTAATAAAAATGTACTACTCGACAATAGGTGCAATCAAATACTTCCACGGACACCAAATTCTACATTGATGGGGGTTGTACATGAAGAAGATTCATAAAAGTAAAACAAGAAGAGATAAATTCGGAGCAATTAGTCAGTGAACAAAGTAACATGTAGCTGTGATGAATAATGAGTGCAATAATTGACAAATTGACGCCGGAAAAGGAAGCGTCTTGTAGTAAGAGCGGAGAGCTAACGCTGACGGAGATTTTTCACGGTTGACGTAACGGATCCTTGTTCTTAGCAGTAGGTAGCCTCGCTCGTATTTTTTGTTGTGCTATTAGTAACAACACTGGTGAAAACCAGATCGCAAGTATATTTGAGCAACTTTACCAAATGAAGCCTTGGCTAGGGCGGACGAATTTGTGGGATTGGAGTGAGTGTCGTGTGGTTTCATATTCAGCTGTCACCTATTCGTGGCGACTGCTATGTGACCCTAGGGTCACACCGCTCTTATTACTCATTTTTCATTTTCTTTTATTGCCTCTACGCGTATCCATCATGTCATACTTAATTGAATCGTAATTTGTAATAATAATTGTCATTATTTTTTATGCTCCTCGTTTCTTAGTGCATTTTCTCCAGATGGTAACTTAATAATAAGGAACATACCTATATCTCTAACATGTGTACACACAAAGTGTTTGACATGTTCCTGACCTGCTGAGCACGAACTATTACGTTGCAATATATTTGCAAATAGCAAGCTCACTTTTACCCAATATTAGTAAACACATATATTCTAGTGTTGTATAGTAATAAAACGTTTTTTAACCTTTTAGGTTCATACAGTCACTATGTACTTTTGAAAATGATTAGTTTTGTGTGTCATACGAATGCAGTCATATCACACTTTTTAATTAAAGGTTTAATTTTGTGAACATCATATGTATTCATTATATTATGTATTCATTATATGTATTCATTATATGTGAAAACCTACTGAAAGTAATTATACCAAAGTTCATGATTGACAATGTTTGGTTGTATAGTTGTCAGCTCGATGTCAATATTAAATAGGGGATTAAAATAAAAGTTTTTATGCTGAACAAAGCTCTTTTACATTTATGAGGCCAATAGTTTTATTACATGACTCACTATTAGTATCTAGGAAATTAAAACTTATCTTTTAAACTAAGGCAGATTAGGTACATACGTACTTGGCCTAACATAAGAAATGTGGCAGACTGTAATGCAAAGAACGTATGGATAGATTCTGTAACGACAAGTCGTAGTATGAATTATATGTACATGGTGCATTATACCTATTATATTGGCTATTGGCTTTGAGCACGTTCTTTGTAAATTGTAACGTATGAATACTTCTAGTGTCTTTGGTATCAATATGCAATATCTTATGGTATTTATAAGTAAACTAGTAGTAGACACCCTAAGAATTGCTACCTATTCTATTATTGTTATTTAATGTAATTCAGCGAGTACCGTCTTGAAATTAAATCTTGTATGCTCAGTTCATCAGTACAACGTTATATATTAGTATCATGTCAATTCCTTCATCGTTATAGCTTGCAATGCGTATAGTAAATAGATAAGTTGTGTTATGAAAACAACACATTTATTATTAACAAAAGTTGAGTTATATTCATGAAATCAGTCCCATTTGCCCAATTACAGAATGAAATAGTAATTCAATTGTTGAGTAGATAGATTTCGCTGCTGTAATACTATTATTCAGGAACAATATCAATAACAGAACAACCAGTCTCCAAAATCAATCATACTCCTGCATACCAATACGGAATGGAAGAGATATCCAGTAAAAGTTAAAATGTTTCAGCCTAAATGCATTCGTTGTTCTCTAGATGCATTTTACCCCTAAAATCCGATGGAGTAGCCTCATTTTGCTTCTAACGTCGCTAATCATAGCATAACATCGCGATGTGCACCAACTTTATACTTAACTACTAACATTTAGCATCCTTTTCCTTATGAAAAGACATACTACGTATAGCGTATAAGTGTACATATATGCAGAACTAGAAAGGATCTTGTTGAATGAGTAACGCTCGTCGGTGGCAGAGTATGCGACTCATTGATAGAAGATGAAGATAGAGCACGGGGCTCTTCTTTGGAAACATCCTCATTCTCATCACTGTGTACTTTGTTGCGAATGATCCCAGGCTGTCAATCCTTTCAAAGAGAGTCGTCATCCAATCCAGGCATCTAACATTCATGTATCAGCGTCGCCAGTTTCTCCTACTCCTTTCCTTTACACGCATTTCATTATGAACGTGCCTAATGAACTAATATGCTAATTCTTTAGATTAGCGTCCACAGCCCTGCTCTATACTTTTCCGGCAGTAGAAACCATACTTTTTGACAAAAACAGATTAGTTTTTGAAAGTAGGAAATGATATCTTATGAGAACATCAAAAATCTATAGAAATTCAACTCTTTCCTTTCTCTCCACTATAAGTACCTGCAGCACTGACATTTTCCCACACACATTAATAATGAGAAATCATTTTTTGCTGACATACCACAACAAATGTTCGTATGTAGGTACCTGATTAATAATAAGAACCCACACCATTCCATTCTAATAAACTGCTACATTTTCAACTTTCATCTCTTCACATTGAAAAATATACATCTATGATTTCTCAATGATGCTAGTTATTTTTGTCAATCATCTACACGTATTTTTAATTTTATTCCTATACTGCTGAATGAAAGAGGATTTCGTACGAAGGACAAAACTAAGCAGCCCATTGCAATCGAGAAGAGTATTGGTTGAGATGTAGTTGTTGGCAGGGTCACACAACGCACATATCATCTTGATCCAATGCATAAAGAGCGTCAATCACATATACTCATAAAATAGAGTTACATGTGATATATGAGTAGTGTCATAATGGGTGTGCTATATAAATTTTGGCACTACAGGAATATATGGATGTGAATTCATGTAGTAATAAGAGAGATACAAGTTTTCCACATTGTAGTTTTTTTCCTCAAATCAGTAACGTCAGCAAAATATGACTAGTGCAATAAGCGCTGCATTGACTTTGACTCCTGTGTAGGGTTGAATTGGTTCAGTTCTTCGGTTCAGCTGATCAATGATGTTATGGGTTGGGTGGATTTACTTGGATTAAATAAATGTGAAACGGAGATTCATACAAAGAACAACCGCAGCTTCCTATCCTTTACCTTTCTCTACCTCAACGTACAATGAAGATATTTATGAGCATTACGTTGTATTCAGTTTTGCTAAACCATGTCTTAGATGGGCTACTCACTAGTACTCAATATTTAATTAACTAAATAAGTTGATTTGTTCAATGTACCCTGGCTACCAATGAATGTCTTTCGAGAAGGTCATTATTATGAAACTTTAATTCACTACCCTTATCATGTGCATTCAAATATTATGGATTGTATCATAACTTAGATATTGTATCATTTATCTGTTATTACCCCGTACATCCGCTCGTTTCATTCATTTGCGCAAATCCATTTTTGTAACATCATATGAATGGATTAGTAACATATTCTCAATGCTCTGTTATCAAGTTATCATTGAACATAATAGCTTTTGGAAAGATTTTCTCATTCTGTACTGAATTTATTGTTCTGTGCGTATGGAACATTAAGTTAATTTCAAATAATATTTATGCAAGTACATAAATCCCTCATTAATATTTCAACGTGCTTTAAAAATCCAGGATATTTTTTCCAATTTTTTAAAAGATAATTCTTGGATTCTGAACTGTATCGTGTTAAATGGTAACCTCAAATAATTTTCCCCACCCTGTCCGATAAGGAGGAATGAATTATTTCGTTAAATAAAGTTGAATTCGTGGATTGATATACAAAGTATTAAATTGATTGATAAGGAATGTATGCATTTATTAAGTACATGGATGCATACACAAAGCAAATCATATGGTGCTATTACATTTATTTGTTACACGTGACAGATTAGAAGGAGTACAGGCAGAGTTGTGCATCAAAAAGATCCATGGAGGTCATAGAGTGAGAGAGATTAACGATAAAGTGACCTATTCTAGAGCGACATTATTGCAACATGAGTTGTAAGGAGTCTTGGAACATGCACAACTTCCTCTTCAATGTTGCTTTTTACACTAACAGCTGCTGTGGACTCAATCCACTAATATTGAATAAATTCAGATTTTTGTTTAAAGCTTCAAGTGGTTGATAAAAGTAAACTTTGTATCATAAATGCTAATGGCTAATGCAGAGATTAGAATGCACAACCATATGATTTAGTTATGCAAGGAAAGGAGGGACTCCTGTAGTAGGACCAATATCTAGTGTAGTATGTAGTATGTTGTCGTTTACCAGCTGAGTCCATGTATTTGTTTGGTATCATTCGCATCCATAATTAATGATGATATGAATTGAATTGTACGTATTTCTTGTTCAAGTGTTTCAGTTATTTCGTATCCATTTATAAAGAATAGTACCAATGCCTTTAAATTTTCAACAATTAGAAATAGATTGGTTTCTAAGCACAGTAAGACAACCAAATTCCTTAAAATGTCAGTAATAATATGTAGCTATTTGATTGTGGTGCATTAAGGAGGGGTTGTATTGACTTATTAGAGTAGAGCCATGAGATGCACATTTTTGAAATTGTCCCATATTTTTCGGGGGCACCTTGACCAACATTTACAAACTTATAACTCCATATTAGAAAAAATTGGGATTTTGTGGAGTGAGAATAATGCATTGGAAAAATGTATTTTGAATTTGCCCTCGAGTTTTTTTCTACTTATTTTGATATTTTTTGCAACTCCCTAAATATATTTTGCGATTTTGCCCCTGAAAAGAGCGGAAAGTAAAATGGAACATGCATAGACAATATATGCTGTTCAACTCCACTCTCCTTTAGTGCGTGTTGTGAAGTAGACTTGCGTTAATTATATACACACCAACATTTTTGAACTTTATCGCCTAATGTAATCCACCATCTCAAACTCCCCCCTCCTTAAAAAACACAAGCGGTCTTGGGTAGCAAAAGAATGCTTAAAAAGTTTTTGGCTTGTGATAAAACCTATTCAGTAACTTTGTATACTGACCTCCTCTATTTAATTATACCATTTTACTAACTCTTTTTCGATGAATCTCTTTTACTGTGTTCTTGTAAACAACTTCGTTTTTGAAGGAGTCAATAAAATATATATTGCCTGCAATTCATATATCTGTGTTATTGTAACAAATAGCAATTTACATAAAACATCAGTTTTGCTCTATTTTCACTATGCAAATTTTTCATGCTAGAAAATGCTGCAACATTTAATACAAAATGCAAAATTATTTCATAGAATTAAATGACCGTTATTCATGGGGATGGAGTTTCATATAAAATAATCCCAGTAAGTACAGTAATACATTACTCATTCATTCCCTCGGATTAACAAGTTAAACAAATACAAATATGTATCATTAGATGTACACTTAATATTATGATTTGCTGTTTTGTACATTGTACTGTACTGTGTTCTGCGTACATGAATGCTCACAGTAAAAGGTTATGGTATAAGTATGGTATAAAAATGGTATAAGTATAAGGGAGAATTGACAGGGGTGAAATGATATTCGCATTGGATTGACGTAAATGCAAGTGCAAGTAACAAACCTACATCGTATATAGCACATTACTTATGTACTTGTATTGTATTTATTACTCTGGTTGTTAAATGTTAATTTTATCAATAGCAAAACGATATTGCTTGGCTTTATTTGATAACCTCGTAAATGTATCCTGTGCATGGTGCCATGCATTTTTACTTGATTGTAACCAGTGTTATCAATTAATGCTTAAATGTATATGTAACTGATGAATGCGATGAAAGGCCAATACATTGTATTTACAAGTGCATGCAACATAATGCAACAAAGTGATACTTTTTCTCGTTGGTGAATTGCTGTAATTTCCAGCTGACTTAAAAAGATGTACTTTTATCTCACTGTTTAGATTATAATTGTTAGCTACGAGATGTGCACGGGGCAAGCCTCTTAACAAATGACAGAATAATAATAGTACAGGGGTATAGCACTTTTTATTTCTGGTGCATTGTGATAAGATAATCTTCCTGTTAAACAGATGTTTCAATGACTAACTGGCAAACAGGTGTATATGTACTTTGGATATGAAATTGTATTCGTATATTGATCCATCAAACTAAAAGAGTTCACATTAGATCAAGTAAATGTCATTGGTATTATGTAACAAATTAATGAATCTCTCTTATCACTCCTGGATTCTGAAACAAAGTTGCAATTACTTGACAGAGAAATATTAAACTCTTGAAATGTAAATCAAATTAACGAATTTTTATGCATTTTCTGATCTAATCACAAAAGTCAAGTGCAAACACGCTGGCACTTGCTGTACTGCCGGGTTCTTTTGATGGCACTACCAGGATGACCACTTTGTTGCCTAAATCTATTTGCTTTTTAATGTGCTGCATCTCACATTTAAACAAATGTACTATACCCTGATAAGTTTTAAGCATGCATGATACTAGAATCGAACTAGTATAAAGTAAAACAATAAATGAAATTAGAAATTATTCAATTCCCCACAAACAAATCAAACTCACGTTCTTGAAATTTTTATTACTTTCACTTTTTCATTTCATAGAAGACAGACAAAAACTCTGTGAAAGAAAATGAACATCTGTAAAATCTTTCCTAACTATAAGAGTTATTTCTTAAATCCTAAGTAAATAATTACAAATCATCTTAGATCAAGTAATAAAAAAGTTAAAATTACTTAGTATGCTTTAATTGTTACCAATAATTTGTCTATTATTCTTATAGACTTTACATTAAATTGAAGGAAATTTGAGGATAAAGTATGCATGGGAAATTGGTTTTAGAAACAAAGTAGTAGCAGAACATAAATAATAAGGAATTATACAGATTTGAGATTTCCATTTTGCTGAGAACAAATATTGAAAGCATACATACCACAAGTAGACTATTTTTGTATTACCTATTAAAGAGCAAGTATTCAAAATTAATTATTTCACTAAATTTAATGAACACCTGTAAAGCAAAACTAAGATTATATAAATTATAGTATAATTTCATATTATGGCATTTATAGGAACTATGAAATTACAGTAACCAACTAAATATAGAAATTAAGAAATCCTTTAAACTAATTACAATGAACATCTTTCGTTGGACTCAGTAAAACAGGAATATCTCACCTATTATAAGTATGGGTAAATTAGTATTGTTTCTATAGGTTAAATTAGTAAAATTAACATATTTTACGTATAACAGTTTAAATGTGTTTGATCAAAGGTAAAAATACGTAAAACATTTAACTAAATAAGACCAGTACAAAGCTGCCTACATAAATTCGTAGTTTCTTTGTGACATTTGTTTTCAGCCGCAGTTTGGGCTGTTGTATTATTTATATTGACTTACTGTAATCCTTAAAGTTTCAAGGTAACAGCAAAACGGTAACGTTATAAGTACAGAACAATATACATGGCATATATTTTATGTTACATTTTATTTCATTGTTGGCCAAACCGTATTTTATTACACGAGCTACTATTAAATACTTAGACATAATGATTTTCAACATTACTTTGCTGGTACATCTGGCGTAAATATACATTTTACGGTCGTCAAATCCAAAGTCAAAGAAACTCATGAAAAACTAAATATACTGCAATAGAGTGTCGAACAACTTCTGTGTATTTATAGCCATTGCGTATTATTTCCTCCCGAGTTAAGCTAAAAACGGTTAAACATTACATACAACATCATCCTACATTATATCCATACATTTTATGCTTTATTTTTACTTATTGTTTAATAAACTCGTAATAGGGAACCTTTATATATTAATAAAGCTA
>JAAAYG020003774.1:0-15175 GCA_009936455.2 Tomocerus minor
TGGCAGACGGACAGACGGACGGACGGACAGACAGACAGACAGGGCATTCCTATAAAGTAGCTACCGCTACTTAATAAGGATGAGATGCGTGTATGCGTCATAATTTTATAAAACTTTTGACTTTTTATATATTATCTCTATTTTTGATGGCATATTCAGATTTTCAGATTTTACATTACATCACTCCATGTTCTCCGACGATGAAACCAAAACTTGGCATTATGTTTTCCAAATGGAGTGAATAGAAATACAGAAAAGATTTCCATTTACAAGGTAGGTATGTAAACTATTCCAATTGCAATCAAATGAAGAAAACAGGTTTAAATTCATGGCCTTCATCATTTCATTGCCATTTTGGCATGAAGATGATGTGCTGACGACTAATAATCTTTAATCTATGTAATACTGTGCATTACATGAATCTATCTACGTTTATTCATTATTTGTGCCTGTGTCTGTCTGTGAGTTGGATATGATTTCTTCTCTGTGAAAACATTACCATTTCCCATATGAAAACTCGTTGGTTGTAAAAGAACTGCATCTGCTCATTGGTCATGTTCACGAGGAACTGGTCCAAAGTGTTGTCATGAGCAAAACACTCAAATCCTGGAATGTCCAGAATCCCTAGACTGTGTTGATCTCCACTGAAATGAAAAGAAAATTAAAATGGAAATCAATTACAGAGATATCAGAGGTCATCCTTTATCGAATTTAAACGAATTTCAGAAAAATCAACCATAAAATGATGATATAAAAGCTTTTAAGTTCAAAAACCCATTGAAAATGCAATAAAATGAGGAGCAATGAGAAGTTCTCACAAAACAAGACGTGTAAATGACAATTTAGTGTTGATAAGATTAACAATCCAGTCGACAAGTCGGCAGTAAAGAGAGCGCGCCAGAGAGTCTCTGCATTCTTCTGCTTCTTTGAAACTATTTCGTCCACGAACAGCTTCCCCACCAGCCACCACACAATAATTTACGAAAGTCCATCCCAACTTTTTCGGATCAATTCCCAGTAAATCAGCAACTACAATCAAAATAAAGTATAAAATCCTGATTTATATCATAATTGGATTTATATGACATAAAATAAAATTATACTTTTCTCAACAACATCCGGGTTCTGGATCTCCGCCTCATCATCTTTGCTGAAATGAATTTGTCCAATGAGGAGAATGGCACTAAGAACCTTAACGATAGTTTCCTGTTCTTCGAAAGAAATATCCAAGATATTGAAAGCTTCTTTGACTTTCTGCAGCTTTTCAACATTTTGTTCTGGGCAATGCGCCGGACTTGGTGGCAAATATTCATAATTCTTCCCTCTTTCCAGATGATACTTTTCCGTTTGGTCTGTTGCACACAAGGTGTCCATTAAATAGTAAAATATGTGAAAATTGCTCTGATTTCTGAAAATAAAGATGCAAGAAACTTGTTTATTTTTTCCTGGGATTGCGAAAGATTAATTATATCATTTCATTGTAGGAACCCTTACCGACCACAATCAGTGACTCTCCATTTCTCCAAGCAATATGCCCAGAGAATGGCCCCACTCAATTTCCCCGACTTTGTGAAAGTTAGCTCAACGAATTGAATATGGCGGGTGGCACTAGTGTTAAATATGGTAGCAGCATTTCCAAAGGCCTCCATGACAGTCTCCACTTTGAGTATCCTCTCCACCATCTTTTTATTGGTCTAAAAATGAGAGAGTGCGAATAAAAAGAGGGGAAGATGATTAAAGAGCCTTAAGTTTAGTACGTGGCATGGCATGTCATGGGATCCTACAACATACGCATGAATTAATTTACAATGCTCGGAACTAGTAACTGGCTGGAGAGAGAATTCTCTTGGCTAGTAATTACTAGTCGTGGTAATTAAGTAAAGAGGAAAGGACTATGATACGTTAGCACATATATATCTGTTGTAGGAGCTCAGAATTTCTTAAAGAAAAGATAATGAAGGTAAATGGACTGACAGCTGTCATATTTGCAAGATGCCAGAGGAGATGTTTGCTAGCAGTTGATTTTCCCGAGCCGGTTTCCCCAGTCAGAATAATATTCTGGATCTCCTGATGATGAAGCATATCTTGGTAGGCTCTGTCGGCCACGGCATAAATATGCGGTGCATTATCACATCGTGCACGGTACTTGTACTTCCCAGCTACCTGTGTAACCAAACGTTGTAATTCTAAAGTAACTATCGTCAATTCAATAGTCAGTTCACTAACTTAAGTACCTACATACTAGCTACATTCTACAGAATAATGTACACTGCTTAAGAAGTTACTTTACCACACACGCTCATCAACTTTTTACAGCTAAAACACAACAGACATCATTATACTACCCATAGTACACCCTACTCATTATATTTACATACAAGAACAGAAGTTGAAACCAGAATCACTTATTAATAATACACAGCCTATTATAGTGTCCCTCGGACAGCTCGAGTAAATGCTATTCCCATATTCGGATATGCAGGCAACATTCACATTTTCCTCTAACTTATCTCTGCTTGATAAATAAATAAAATTGAAACCTGATATTATCGTCTACGTACCAAATTATTGTGCAGAAATACATTCCTGAGTTGTTTATTACAAATCTGCTATCTCATTGCTACCTATTACTACATAGAATGATTGAATAAATCTACCCCCTAAAATAAAATAGATATCGAATGTGAATTTAATTAAGTATAATAATATTTGTATCAAATTAATTTTCTCATTTTCCTAAAAGAATTACTAAAAATTCTGGTGCAATTACTGTGCTTAATGTTTTGGTGTCTTTTTGACAATGAGTTGAGAGTGAAAATGATAAAGCATATATATCCGAATGTTGATTCGTTGATTACAATGAATGTATATGTAAGCTTATTAAAGCAAACACAGTGACAATAAGTAGAATAGTATGTAAAACATAAGAGCACAATTCATCAGATTTAGTACGGTGTGTTATGTTGGAGATGCAACAGATAGATAGTGGAAAGACTAGAGGAGCATAAAATATTGCAATGGTAAAAGAAAAGAAAGGTAGGAATGCAACAATGGTATTATTATGTGTACATAATATGATAAAAGCTAAGCATGACTGCACTTAAGACAGAGTTAAAATGATCTATTCCCTCGGTCCTGTTCTACTTGCTGTGGATTGAATTGAAATGCTCAGGACTAATATGTCCATTGCATTGCGTAGTCATGATATTAGTGATTAGCTTACATTACGTTAGCTCAATTGACTTAATTACAGACCGGTGGCATTTTTAACGCACGGATCAGGTCTGCTACCTTCTCTGGGCAACCCACCCACAGTACATCCGATACTATCTTCCCTCGACAACTTCACAGAACATATTTCACTCCCTTGCCGTAGCATCAGAGATTCTTATCTTGTGTATCCCCAACTTGTGCCTCTTCTTGTCTGTGTATTTAACTGAGAGAGTCGACCCTAAAGTAAAATTGTGCTATAGTATGCACTTTTTGTATTGGGCTGATAGTCGCTGTGCTGCAAGTAATTCTCTTTGAGTGCTTCTTTGACATGAGAGGGAACTGCACTCATCCTTTTCAACTCAATTTACTCAAGAATTTGTTGAATGCGAGAGGTGGTAGTGATTTGATTAGCATTTCTTTTAATTTTAATGAATGTGCATTCACATGGCATGATTGTATTATTTTCAATTTAAAGAGTTATTTCTCATTTAAGTCATTAAAAGCCCGTGTCACATTTTAAAGGATGCACTTAAGTAGGGGATAGCTTCTTAGTCAACTGTACTACTGAACTAATTGTTGAGATTAAGGATAAAAGATTAAGAATGCAACGTTAGATAAGGATCAGACACTAAGATAATGAAAATTATTGAATTTCTTACATCAGCACCGTAAATGGGGTACCCGTGGTACGGATTGACAACAATAAGAATGTCTCCTAGGAAAGTGTAAATATTTCCTAGGGCAAAACGTTGTTGAAGTGTTTCCAGTACAGATTCTTCGGTGACTGTCGTTAATGTAGCCAAGTCATCCGGATACATATGCTGTGGAGACGTTTTTCTATCTAACTGGAATTCAATGGAGAAAAAATGTATGACTAGTTCTGCCCTGTATCGTGTACATTAGATATTTCGATGCAATTATTTTAATTCAATAAAAACGAGCTTGGATATTTGTACCTTAATGCTTTCAGACTTGATTGTCACTTCAGGCTCTGCTGTTTGCTTAGCATCGTGCCGAAGTTCGTTTAACTGTTTCAGCAGATCCCTTTTTATCTAACAGTAATAAATGTTCCTTATGATTCAAAGCCATAAATATGAAAATACTAAGTCATGAACTCGGATAATAAATAAACTTTAGAATTTAGTGAACTATGACCCGAGAGTTGAAGTGAATACATTTTTATCAATGACTTACGCTATCCTCCTGCAAATCGCTTATAAATGGATGCTCTGCCAGTTCGACAGCCCAGGGACGATGGTCGGGATTTTTTTCTAAGCATCTGTAATGTAAATGTGATTTAATGCAATTCTACTTCGCTCTTTTCAAAAAAGCTTTTCATTTATACAGACTTCCAAATGCAACTCTCTATTTCATCATCATCATCACACAACAACTATTAAGCAGAGTGTTGTACACTTTGTGGAAGTAGAAAAAACCAAATGGGTGGTTGAGTATTAGCGTATTACAGACAGCAGTCCTCGATTCTCCATAAAAGTAAAAGCCAAGCAAATACTGTCATAGAAATTCCGGGCTAATCCTAATCTCTTTTTAGATTGTGTACTTGAAAAGGGATTAAACGTAACACTATAGCATAATGGCATATTTACTAAGTCTACCTATAGGTAAGTACTCCACAATTTACAATAAAAACGATTATTTACAGGCCTTCGCGGGGTTGGTGCTCGACAATAAAGAAAACTCACTCAGAAATGAAATCGTTGTAGAGCTGAGTCCACTCAGAGCCTTTGCGTAATCCCTGCGGTGGGTTCTGAACGATTTGAAACAGAGCTCTCGGGGCATAAACACCGGACAATGGAGCTGCTCCGTCACCCAATTCCGCAGCAGTCACTCCTGACGTGTCACACAATACAAAACAAATGTAACACTAATGCAAAATTTAGCAACCTAGAAAACCATTCACCCGAATAATTTCCACCGATGAATCAAGGCTACTTTAATTCATGTACACTACACTGCACTGTACAGCCATTTCCATGGTCGTTACATATTAAAGTGACGCTACTTACTGCCAACGAAAAATATTTGTTCAACAAAATATCATAAGAAATTGTCATTGACGAATAAACTGGGACTCAGCATTTATCTACATGTATGTATAATTATTAATGAAATTATTCGAATTGCGGACACTATTTCTCTTTGGACTCTCTTTCTCATTGATACTCCTCTTGAGACTTTTTCTTACCGTGTTGTCACAGGCGCTATGCACAGGCAATGCAGAGCACAATACCTATATGTAATGTGTCTAAGTCCTAAGTGTCTATACATCTTATGCTTGACAAAAGTACCTAAGCACATATGCATACGTAGCTGCATGTAGGTAAGTAAAACCCATATTCTGTATGATATTATATAAAGGATAGTAGGTAGGTGCTTAAAGTTAAAATTAAGCTTAAAATTGTCTAATTACTCATTTTGTTATGTTACTTGTTGAATAATTTTACTGTGTCTTTAAGGCAACTTCATTTCGAAGCAGTCAATAAAATATAATATAGACAGAAATCTTTCTTTACTTATAATTATATGAATATATGTATATTTGAATAGAACGTATTTGTGACTAAAATTACTCTTACCCAAAGACCAAATATCTGCCCTTGAGTCGTACGGCAAATCGGGATGACGTTCAGAGTTGACAACTTCGGGAGCCATCCAATAGGGAGACCCTACAACTACGCTGAGTTTTCCTTGAGGTGATTCCACTCGTCTGAACAGATTAAATTAATAATATTTGCAATGAGTTCTTACAAGTATTAGTTCCCTTGGGTGTATTCGTAATAGGTTTACCAGGTTGTAATAGTAGCATTATGATTTATAAGTAAAGTTAGTATATATTAGTTAATTCGCACCTAACCTAGTATGGAAATCATAAATTGAGTCTCTAGAACAGAAACATCATGTTAAGTAGTGTTTGTAGTGAAAATTAATCGCAAAATGATGTAGGTGTATGTATGTAAGTTAATCTTATTATTTACAAGTGTGTCAGTCTGCCGTAGGGAAAATGCATTTTTCTAGCTTTAGTTTACTTATAGATAGATAAAGCATACTGGAAATAATATTGTTACAATCTCTGTGCGATGCATAATCCTAGGCTTAAACTCTATGTAGGTAAAATAATGTTGTAATTTGAGTACATACTTGGAAAGTCCAAAGTCACAGATCTTAATATGGCCATCGCTCGTGATGAGGATGTTGGCGGCTTTAATGTCACGGTGAATGATACTTTGCTCGTGCAGATCTTTTAGGCCCTAGATAAATTCCAGACAAGATTTCGGCCGAGAAAAAATAAGCGTGTAGCATTTGATGCTGAATGTGGGTGGACTATAAAATTGTTTTGATAACCAGAGGCTACGCTATTGAACGTCTACATTCTGCTGGGAAGCCAAGTTAGCCAAGCATTGCCTTTTTCTTCTGCACCTCTAATAATGTTACATAAGTCCCAAGGAGGCCAACGAGGAATTAAGTTAGGTGTATGCTCGTAGCATGAATTAAATTAAGGAACGAAGGAGCAAACGTGTGCGTGTAGCAATAATAATAGAAATAATAAACCTGTGCCCAGTTTTCTCTCAACTTCATTTCTTTAGGGGCCAAGTAAAATATTAGATAAAACAGACAAGACAACGCAACGGACCCCCAGAACACAATGTAGCTATTTTAATAGAATGGTAAACTCACCATCAGAACTTCCCGAAGAATATATGCGATGATGTCTTCTTTTAGAAAGCGCTCCTGAGCATTTAATTTTAATAGCACATCTTGGACACTACCTTCTTCACAAAGCTACGACAAGAAGATTCAGTTAATTTGTCAAAAACAGAGAAGAAAATGAGAATTATTTGCACATAGCTACGTAGATAGTGATAGCTAAGTATTTTCTATAGTATTTTTTAAAAGGAATTCCGTCTAATTCTCACTTACCTCTAAAATGAACCATATTTGATGAGGGAAAACAGCCGCAGTTCTGTAACTGCCGTGGTAAATGGGAAATCGAGTGTTTTCCTTGCATAAGTCCGAAAGGAGAGAGTGCTCTTCGTAAATCCCTTGAAGAGTCTCTTCAGTTTCTTCCTGGATTTTAATCGCTACCCGTCTCCCATCTGCCATGCCATACCATATATGAATACTTTTTACAGATTCACAAGTAAATAAAGTGTAGCAAGAAAACAAAGAGGCGACTTTTTTATCTTATCTACTACTACGTGCCTTTTAATTAGAATTAGAAAATTAACAGCCTAATTAGTGCAGACAACAAAGTCTAGCAAAGATAGCAGGGAAAACAAAGGGAGAAATGGGATTTTTATCTTTGTCTGCTGGCGGACCTTCGTCTGTGGCTTCGTGGACGACAGAACAATTCCCTGTTCCTATTATACGAACAAAAGTGTATTTCTCTCCGGGATCTTCCAGACTTTGTATCCAAGTCTGTACTTCCTCTTCACTCATGATTTGACTTCACTCTTTTCCACTTCAATCTCACATAGGTACGTACTTCACCTTTTATTTATTTTTCTTTGATGTCTCCACCAGAATAGAATTGGAGTCTTTGCTTCTGATCTGAGGAGCTAAGACGGAATGAATGAGACTTCTCAACGAATATCAATTCCCTTCTGTCTACCAAAAGGACACAAGAACTACTAATACATAAATTCAGTGCACTCGCTTTGAGAGATTATTAGCCTAAACGGATTATTTCAAAGAGAGGAGGGGGGATTTCGTCAGAATATTGCCAAATGTAAATACTGAAATCCTATGTAATTTCTCAATACTTACTAGGCCACTGGCAACATCCTTAGCTTATTAGATGCTCAAAGACCAACCAGAAGCCATATGAACCTTATTGCGAATTGGGCCGTGCACTTGTAAGACTTCGTTTCTAACTATGCATAACTAACGACATGTCAAAAAGACCTCAGTCACCCCCACAAGTAAATAATTAATACGAACATATACTTTCTGTGTCTGTCTTCCGTTTTTTCTGAACTTATTAATGGAGCTACGTCTCCAAACGTTCATGTTCATGCAAATTTAAAAATTCAAATCCTCTTATGCATTAGGATGGTAGTTAATTAAATTATTGCTACACAGTGGATGCTATCCTCTATTTTCGATAATTATGACTGTAATATGAACGATTCTACGATGCTACTATAGCTATAATCTGTGATATGTAGTCAAGAGACCTATTAATCATAGTAAGACAATATAGTTACCCAAACTCATTGATATAAATGACAATGCGCTTCCTAATGGCATCTCCTTACTGTCTATACCCAATATTCAGTATTATGATGTTGAAATGTGAAATGGTGTTTATGGAAATGAAATTCAAAGAAAGTGAACTTTCTTTCAATGAAGATCGCGATATTTGAGCGAGTAAATTGTAATACTGTAAGCATTGCAAGATTTATTAGAATCAATTCATTACTGAAAGTATTATTATAATGATTGAATACATTCTATAATTTTTCATCATGTAAAACTACGACTTCCCAAATAACAGAAAACAGTTACTTACACAATATTTCGATAATATTATTGTTACATGCTGATACTTAAATCGTGTTGAACGAAGAATCATTTTACGGGTAACGATTACGATTAAAATTATTAGCTCGTCATCATTACCACAGTCCAAGTCTAGAAACGCAGTAATTGAAAACAAATGAAGTTCTTAGTTCTTGTGAAAATACGGTTACAATATTGCTAAATACAAAGTATTTTTAATTAAAAACAGTCTTCATAATTGCACTTAACCGACTTAGGTTAAATGCAAAATGAGATTATTACAATTTTTCAGTACACATTTTAAGACAAAAAAGATTCGGATTAGGTAGAAACTCTTACGTTACGTTTGAACTTTGAATTCAAAAGGTAAGAGATACCCTTAATGATAATTTCATATTTTAATCCTGATCGTTAAATGAGAATAACTGCTCTGCTTACTAGAAAACGACGATTCACAGTAATTATTATAGTCACTTATTTTGAAAAATTGGCATCAGTCTCATCGAAATTGATTAAATGTAAAATGGACACTATCCGACTCTATCTAAATAAAATGTCTATAAAATCTGCACACTCATTATTTTCATAATTTTCTTTAGGTATATACTGTAAAGTATGTGATATAGTTAGATAGATGGTTCATGTACAAATACAAACAGAACAAACAAATGTAAATAATTGCAAGACGGAAGCGGGTGTGAATATGAATTGAAGACAATCCCACACATGATGAAATAGAGAAATAATGTTCCCAATGGTAGAATTCCTCCTTGCAAAGTTGTTGGGCATTGGCTGTTGTAAATGTATGTTTGGTTAAAAGCGATGGGTATTTACTTATGTAAGGTAAGAGAGAGAGAGACAAGAAGAGAGCTGTACGGATAATTAGATATAATAACATAGATTAGTGACAAACAATGCTTGTAATTGCTCTCTCCCATACTGCGAAGTAAAATGGGGCTATAAATCATAGTAGACTTAAACATTAACATCCCATAGAGACATCTAGAGAACGATATGATATAGACACACATACACAACGAACACACTAGCAATAAAATAAGGTTACAACAAACAACCAACTGCTAGGATTTACACACGAACTGACTGAGCTACGAAGAAATTATTATAATAAATTGCACGCAATACTAAATAATACTAGAGCTAATGCTAGCCAACCTAAACAAACAATAAGTACATAGTGTACATACGTATAATATGGCCTGAGCTGCTGACTGTAAAAGGAATGTTTATATAGGAGTTCCTATTTACATTACATATTAGGCATACAATAAACAAAAGCACGTAGTAGGTATCGCATTAATACTAAGTCTGTTCTCTAAGTTGATATATACATTTTCCATTGTTTACATTCGGCTATAAATTTACATGCACATTAGTTAGTTTAGATACGAGAGGATGTTGATGTATGTGTTTACAAGTCATTGCTACAAAGAGTGAGTAAATATTATATAAAATAGAACAACCTACACAAAAAACATAAATTAAACGCTAAACAAAAAAAACTTGGTAATACTGATCATCACATGAAGGAACTATACAGAATAAGTACATACATACTTACATTATTAATCTATTTGCCTATATCTATACATTCTATTCTAATTTCATGGCATCTCTTCTTTCTAGGACTCTTTATTTTCAGTGGGCAGAAGAAATTCTTTTAAAATCTCTGGGATAATCATGGGATCTATTTCCTCCTATTAATTACACTTTTTTTGTGTCAATTGATTTACTTGCAAACTGTGATCCATTCGTCAACAGTACAATTTTGACAAGTGACTTGACAGCACCAATGAAATTGACACTGACATCTGCTAGTGTAAACCTGTCTGATGGTATTGTAGCCTCGACCACAACAAAGAGTGCTGCAACTACCTGTATCGGATTTCCCTCCCGTTTTATTACACCTTCTTCCCGAAGTACCCGGAATGCTGAAATCGTAATTCGACTCACAGTACGTGGGAGAGCGTTCGTAGTACCATAAATTGATGTTCGTAGGTTTCTTGCTCCCTCCTTCTCTGTCTCGTCGTTTGCGACGTTGTTTGTTGATCTTTTGCACTCGGTTCAATGGTCGATTCCCCAAATCTGACTGGTCGATCATGATCGCTTTTCGAAACTTGTTTTTCAGAACGGTGCCCACTCGACGGAAATCTGGAGCAGAGCGCCAGCAAGTTCGCAGTTCGCAACTCCCAGAAAGTCCATGACATTTACAACGCACCTCCATATTTGCTGAGACAGACTGTAATTCATAAAAATAGGGAAAATAAAAAATTCATTCATTCACAAATAGCAGTTCCATAAAAAAGGAACAAGTCTGAAACGAGTTACAACTTTATTACAGGAGGCTATCGTTTTCACAAAGTGCTGTTACATTGTATTTTAGTATAGATCGAAGATGGAAAGAGTACCAGGCAGAGCAGGAAATGAGTAATAAAAGAGATTTCTAGCAAAACGAAGCATGGCCCAATAGATTAGTACAAAGTTGCGAGAAAAGCCCTTTGCCCTTGATCAACTGAAATCTCAATTAAGATATTATGAGTGGAAAAATGAATGAAGTGAGAAAAGTTGGGGATCTGATTCACAGGTAAATTATATGCCCGATACTCAACCGAATGTATTAAAGAATAATAAAAAGAATATAATAGGGAGGATCACCCACGAAGTAAAAAACAGTAGTTAATCTACCTAAAACACAAGACAAGGGAAGAGAGGAGTCACGTCAAGACGATCCAACGTTAAACTTACTAATACATAGTGAATCCTATATCCGAACTACCTCTCTACGATATAAACTACATAACTCATAGTAGAACAATGCTATACTATAGGTATCTTTGAAAATTATAAGTATATAGTAATAAGAAACTGAGGCGAATTGTTCGTATCTGATCTCTCACCTTGTTTCTTCTTATCTTTCCTAATATTCTCCTAATAATCTGACCTTTGCCTTCCCTCGCCTTCTTTTCCTTTGCTTTCCTTTGATCGAGGAACGAAGCCAAAGGTAGAACAAACGGAAAACATCATCATCAACATTTTGAACATCAAGTCGGCTGTCTGTACAGCTCCTCTGTGTCAGAAGAACACCGCCTAGGCGAGAATCAACTTCTGCGCTACTCACATCTCAAAAACATGAAATATCTTGAAAAAGAGAATGCCCTGGGCACCAAACATCCAGCTTATAAAACTCTGATCCGGAAATAGCATGTAATAATCTTTGTCTTATCCATCCTACAATGACCTACTGGAAGATATTCCACAAACATTCCCCACAAAAAGTGAGTTATGGAAGCAAATAATAAAAATCCTCTAAAATTTATCTAATAGAGTTGTGTAAAAAGGGACAGATGAACGTGTAGTAATAGCCAAAGCATTTCATTCCTCGAGAAAATAATAACAGTGAGGGATGGTGAAGAAGGGTAGTTACTAGTCCTGCCTGTAGAATTAAATCAACGTAAACTACGAAGGTAAAGATAAATTCTTTATGATTTCTATTATTGGTTAGCCGTCAATGCTAATGGACAATTTTGTTGTTTTTAATGTGGAGCTCTCCTTGCCTTTTCTCGCCTCCTAAACTCAAAGCAAATGAGAAACTATGATTTTTTACGGAGTAGACAATTTTTCTTTGAATGAGATGAGTTGAGCAAATTAAGGAGCACGTAGTGAAACGAAATTGCATTTTTTCCTCCTCTCACTCCTTTGTGTAATCCTAAACGAGGAAAAACAATAGATTTAGTGGGATTTTCGGATGATGTCTCTATTTAGCGTGCAGGCACTCAATTCTTACGGCTACATCATATTATTAAGTACTATACTAGAGTTTTATATGTTTTTCTTTTGTCTCCTCTACATACAAATAGGACATTACTATTACTACGAAAATCTGTTGGAACAATATAATTTGAGTCAAGAAAAGAAGCTAAGTGTATATAACAGAGTAAAAATGGTCATAAAGCGACGACAATCCCTTTGTTGGTAATAAATATGTACATGAAAGATTTCACAATGTTTTCTTGCTCATAGTCTAAAAGAATCTTGTGTGCAAGTATATAATAGAGAGAGGCAGTTATTGGTAGCCAGACGATTTACACGTGAACTGATATTAATAAAGATGTAGCTACAGGTACCCATAGATAAAATACATATTAATAACACGTTAATGCGTACGTAAAGATAAAAGAGAGTAAAAATGCATGTACCAGTGTGTGTGTGTGGAGATGAGATGGAAGGGGGCGGGGTAATTTAGCGTGGAAATGAGAGGGTGCAAAGAGGATGGTGTGAAAGTATGCACGTAAGCTGGGCTAATGTAACGTATTAGAGTGAAAGATAAAGGGCCAAGTGAGTTTGCTTTGCCGTCTTGAGCGTTGTGAGTGAACTGCAGTGACTGTGGTAGGTAGAATGTAGGCTGGCCACCACGGAGATAAACTCATTATTTTTCACGTTAAAATTATTAGCTAAAGGGCAAGAGGTGCCATGCCAAGTGAGAAAGATACGGAGAAAAAATACACCTTCCTCCTCTTTCCTTATCTTTCCTTCACTTTCCTCTCTTTGCCTAGCGTCTGCCTCCCGAGCTCTCATATTAATTTCATAAATGCAACCAACAGACGATTGCATAACACTTATTATACACAACGTACTTTCCAGTCTCTGTCTCACTCACCTCAATCCAATATTATTATTCACTCTCCCTCTGTCTCCGCACACATAGCCCCTATATAGTTCATATTAAAACTCTAGTAAAAGTCTTTTTTTAAAAGGTAGGTACTCTTGGAAGTGGAATAGTCAGAGTCTCTGCTCGTATGATTAATACTGTTATCTATATTATCGCATGTATGCAAGCAATGCAATAAAAAGTAAAAGATTGCTTTTAATAACTCAAACCTACAATGAATCTGTTCCCTTTACATAAATATACAGGCAAAGCACAAACTAAAATCCAACACGTGAATTTTTCCTATGTAATGCGTAGTAATAGAGTTATTTTCTCAATGTTTAGAGTACATGTATGTACATCTTTCAACTTAGAGTGTATTATATACAGATTATATCTTGATGAAGTGTAATAGAGGAAATTATCACCTTCTCCTTTTAGTTAGCGTAGATTCTCTAGCTAGATTAGTGTCTATAAGATCGTGGGATGGCTTTGTGTAAAATTAAATATTCTTCTTCACTTCTCACTGAGATATAAAAGTGTCAAGAGTATAAATCAAAGCAGGAGACAAGGCTACAAGCAAACTTAGCTCTAACCCTTTCCTTTATGTTTTAATCCCTGGAAATTTCCATTCCTTACTTTTCTTCACATCACACAAGGAACCTATAGGCTAGTACGAAATATTGTACTATAAAAAGTGAAGCTTGAAAAATGAAGTGCTCTCTAGAGGCTATAAGTTCATGAGTAACTATTCAACGCTTCATTTTATCTAATTGGTTGTTTAAGATACCTATATGATGATATGTACAGTATTTCATTGAGAAACTTTGCTATATAGGGTGTTACAATTTGTAAGCTACAACAGATAAGAATCTTGTTCATTCGTAAAAATCATCTTCAAACTATATACGCAAGGATTCATTGCTCTTTTACGTTTACTTAAATACATGTACAGTTTTAATGATTCTGCTCTGATCTGTATCAGTGTAGATTTAGCAAGGATAAGGATCTCGCTCACTCGCATCTACTGGATTTAATTGGCCGTTGGCATAATATTATGCATAGGGCATGTTAGCGATAGATTGCATAACGAAATGAAGCTGTTCCTTAAGCTAACCTTCAATTTTTGATGCTAATCAAGCGTAAAAGGCTACATTAGATACGATTATCTCTAGTGCTCTGCATATAAATACAAAGGAGCGAGCAGCAGAGAGCTACACAATAATAAATAGACGCAGCATAGCTTTGATTTTTACAGATATTTTATTGCATGCGTAGATGTGCAGAAAGGTTCAAGATTTTATGTGCAAATGTACTTACTCAAGTTGAAATTAATGAAGAAATGATAAGATGTATGTATGTATGTATGAATAGAGGAAAGGTATTTTACTATCAGGAATGGATTAAGTCATCGAATCCTCTTAATTGCCCTATCATGGATTCCATTGTAAAAATGCAGTTTTATATTAAAACTCAAAATCAGGTAATAATCAAAGAATTTGATGCTTATGGTCATTGTATTACAAAGCAATATGGTAATTTGAGGATAGAAAATACAGAGTAACGAAAATGTACTTGAAATGTACATCAGAATGGAGCTGTTTTCCCTTTGTGTACATAATAAGATGACTCTAACAAGCAAATAAACCAGCACGAAAATCAGAATGAGGAAAAAATCATTGAACTTACGAGTCTTCCAACTTTGTTATTATGCAAATTGATTCTGGATGGTAAATCATTGGATTTCTCTCTCGAGTCGAGGAACAATTTTGC
>JAAAYG020003774.1:15275-26258 GCA_009936455.2 Tomocerus minor
CCAACTTTGTTATTATGCAAATTGATTCTGGATGGTAAATCATTGGATTTCTCTCTCGAGTCGAGGAACAATTTTGCAAAACGCAGTCCATAGTCCATATTGTGAGAACAGCCTGACCATTTCCAAGAGCTGAGACTCCCTCTCTTCAACATTGACTCGTTACTGCAAATAAAAAGTATACACACACGTGTAGAAGTTAAGATTATTGAGAAAGCCGAGATAAAGTCACCATAAAAACTTAAGTTGAGTCACTTAGGTGTAATATAGTTAGGAAAGAGAGAAAATATGAGGATGGAGGAGTAAATCCCTCAATCAGACGAGGATCATAGTAAATAAATAGTAAATGGTGGTGCTGATGTATCTCTGCTGAAAAGACAATAGAATATTAAGAGAAGGTGAACTGACCTTTCGTCAAAGGAGTAGTCGGCATCCTTTGAAGGGATGTAATTGACTTGATCGTCATACTGAAAACCACAGCCACAAGAGAGCAATTTCCCCTGACTGCACGCTTTTGCAACGGAGTAGGCAACACCGGCTGACGCTATTGCGTGTCCAAATGCTGACTCTCGGTAACCTAAAAAAGCAATCAGTCCAAAAACGTTCAGAAACAATTTACTTATCTCAAATAGCTAATCAAACAATCTAATGGAGCTATACAAACATACATCAATATTACACTTTGTAAAAACATTTGAATTCCTGATAAATCCTTATTATTAGGTAATTCATCAGGGGAGAATAGATTTTCTTTGCCTTTTACAACTTCAATCAAATGTAATGTGGGCATAGGTAGCGGAAAATAACAGAGGAACTTTATCAAGTAGCGAAAACGACTCGAGTTTTAATTATACAATAAATATTTATTAATCTTGACAGAAAACAAGGCAAGTGACACATAGAAACTGACGAAAAACGTGACCAGTCCGTCGTCGCTCTTCACTAATTTAATTCTTAAAACTAAAACATCATCAGCGCTCGGTTACTCATTTGGGTAAATCCATTGTTAATACAGATAAATAGTCCCTTTGGCTCTCTCGCATTCATCTGACTTAAGATTTCTTGTTTTCCATTATTCAGGGAAACGAGCCGCAAGTAATTTTCTTGTCATCAAGGTGTGAGCCAAAAGAATTATTATATTATCTCTCCTACCACTTACTATTTGAGAGTTTGCCATTAGTTTGCTCCCTACCGATGACTATTATGATCTACCGCTGTGTAATCTGTGTGCATGAGTCAAACTTAAATCCTCCGCAATTGTTAGAGTACCTTTTGCTCAGTGTTACAATAGTGCTACCTGCAGCCACAATTATTTATATAAAAAACAGTTAAAACTAACCTTGAAACATTTTCCTCGTTTATAATTCCCCGTTGGTAGACTACACACACAATAATAACCTGGTTTATGTTGACTCTCTAGCGTTGTGAGTTGTGACTCATATTTTTGGTGACTTAATAAGTATAAAACACCTTAATGGCTAAAACTTTGTTTTGTTACGGATGATAGATATAAGATTATTATAATGTTACTAATTGCAAGTATAATGGCTAGGTTTAGTTTACTCATGTGTTTAATAGGTGTGTACCTGTAGGTAATTTTTGTTGAGTTACAGATACAGATAGGTATACACATACACACCTAAATTGTGCATAATAGTCGTACTTGTAACTTGTAGACAGGAATTCAGAGTAGGTAATCAATTTTCTAGTTTCCTGTCTAAGTACACAGTGTGTGTATGAGGAGGAATGCAAAGGAAAAATGTTATCACATTAGACAAAGGACATTCAGGTAGGTCCATCCAGTGCAATCTATTTTTTATATGGGTGTAGGGAAGATGAAGCTATCTCAATTAGTGTTGGATGCACATACATGTCGTGTACTACTTAACGAACATAGCTAAACACGATAACAGAAACGTCTCTTTAAGAATCAACTACGAAAATGGAGATAGTTTATGGGAAGGATACTGTGACGAAGGGCACTGTTAGAAAATGAACTGGTTTGCTTTGAATGAATCTGATAACTTGTAGGTAGGTATATTAATGTGCCATATAGGTTCTTCTCATTGAAACCTATAAGAATTAATATGAAATTATGATGTGAGTGTAGTAAAACAATAGGAACATGTCAGAGGGTGATATTATTATGGTGAACTGAAGTGAGTGAGGTAAATAAGTGAAGGGAAGAAGATGTAGATGTGAATCCTAAGTGTTGCGTCTGTTGTGTGATGCTGTGAAGAGTTTATCTACAGAGAAGATGAGTGTAAGTGGGCAGGTGATTATGATTAAATGAGATGTTAGACGAGGACGTGGGTCTTTGATTCTCCGTACCGCGGACCCACCTCAAAATTCAATTCTTGACACAGTCAAACAAAACCACACAGCAAAACATCACGTCAGTCCAAACCATTTCATCACAACATTCCTCTCCACACCAAAAAGAAATCTATTATGCAGATTCAAAAGCTATTTAGCTACCCAAATCCCCTATTATATACTGGCTAACTAAATTCTGTTGTAATATCCATGCAAAATTCCTTTAAGGCTCAAAATAAAAACATTGCAGATAAACAAATACATTTACAATGCACACATCATGCTAATAAACAAAAGTATAAATTATTACAGGGTAGGGGTACAAGAATTATTTCGTCGCGTATGACGAATGTTCCCTTTGGATTGCACATATTATAGTAGGGATATGCCTTTTATCTGTGTGTATGTGTGGAATAGAGTTGTATTTTGAACAATTGTAGTAATCACAGGTAGTCCTACTGTTGGATGATTGTTAGGCCGTGTTATGCCGCAGTGACTTAATGACAAGGACTCAAGGCACCGCGGACTTGCTTGGCTCACTGGCCGACCTTTGTGGAAATTACATGATATCACTATTACCATTACGTAGCTCTCCAATCCAAACCACTATCATCATTATCATTACTGAAACGCGTGCATCCCAAATGCCATGCCATCCCCTGCCATTCCTTCGTACAGAAGAGGAGAAAAAGAAATGCTTCTCGCTCAGAGAGCCCTGTCTACTAGTGTCTACATCTCAAATGTAAATAAGTACATGAACTACACTCTGTCTTATATAATGTTTGAGGAGTTAGAGTCTTCTGTCTGCCTATGCACAATGATGTCTGTCCAAATAGCAGCTTTAGAGTCTTCAATTGCCAGCTAATTGTCTTCTGTCCACCAGTTTGAATAAAATGCAATGTGTTACGGTCAATTTAGGAAAACGGAAAGATTTATTATTAATTTACAACCTGTAACAAGTTTAAACGTTCTTTTCTATCTTCTTGGCTATAGCTCCTTTACTCTCGACAACAACAAACACATCTCATGTGTCTTGCATTTTTTGCATGCAAATTTTTCATTCAGATAAGTAATTGAGTCGTTTCAAGTTTTCCTTTACACGTTTATACGACAAACCAGAGCTAGAGCTTAGGCTTATTATTTAGGTTAGGATATGAACACAGGACGCTTTTAGTAGTTTATCGACAAGATTAATGTGTAAATCAACTAAACGCTCTGCAGGGGGTGTGACTATTTTGCAAATTGCCATAAGTCAACTCATCCCATCTTTTCTTCTTGATTTACATTATTTTATACTGTACAGTGCAGACAATGCATTCTCCTCCGGCTACATCAATCTCACAATTATGAAAACACTTACGTACTCTCCTCTTAAATATCTACTAAGCAAACCACATCAAAAATCAACTATTAAAATCGAGGATGTGTAATGGATACGTAAAGTTTTTACAAAAAAAGCAAATAATTCACTCGGTTGTTTTCCTACAACTTGAACTTAAACCAAAGCTCAGACTGATTTGCCCCGGCTATGTCTTACTTGTGTGTCCCACTTATAATTTTCTACAGAATGTACAGAGTGCTGTACATTTATTATGTATTTACCTACCAGGGATAATTACAAGCAATTTACTCTGATTGAGAGATATCATTAACCAAAAAGGTCGGTTACATCCACACACAACACAACCTGTCCTGTCTCTACTTCATTTCAACTCAATAGTTCTAAAGACCTTTGTACTAATAACTACACATGATAATTATAAACTATACTACCGACGACGCCTTCTTCCTTATACGTATGTGAATCAGATCTTATCAATGGGAACTACAAATAAATAAATGATGTATACTCATATTATACTACTCTATTGTTTACTGTACTAAATACCAGTGTAAATATAAGTCTACAGTATTTACACTTCATTTCAACCATTTTACAAGATAAAAAAAAGAGAAGTTAACTGTCTGTATGATACATGTAAAAGAAATAAGGTCCCTTTAAGTCTAAGTCTACCGCACTGACTTCAAATTGAAATTAGTGAGTAGCCTTTAGGTCCTCAGAAGAAATTAGCTAACGTTTTTCAAAATGAGCTCCTTCTCATTCATTTGACTTGAGCGAAATCCATAAAGAACAGCAAAGGCTCTCATCAACTAATCAACAATCTCTTTCATCTCCCCTAATTATTTAATGAAGCTCTAAGTAACAAAGTAACTTTATATTCAACAACGTTTGCCCTTTAAAAGATGTCTGTATATACAGCTTTTGTAGAATACATAATCATAGTTTGTAGGGAATACGTGACGTGCTTTCCCGTCAACGTTAGTATCCCGTAGTCACCGTATCCCGGCGGACTCCGTTTCCCGTACAGTGTTGCCACAGGTGCATGGAGGGCAATGAAGCTCAAGGTATACAATGTGTCTATTCCTATTATGCTTGACAAAAGTACATTGCACATGCATATGCATATAACTGGCAGCATGTAAAGCTAAGCCACACTCATATTCTGTAGGATTCTATATCAAGATGTCTATTTAGTCTTTTTATACTTATAAACTATAATCGATAGTTGTGCACCTTTATCTACTAAATAGACATCTTGATATAGAATCCTACAGAATACGAGTGTGGCTTAGCTTTACATGCTGCTAGTTATATGCATATGCATGTGCAATGTACTTTTGTCAAGCATAATAGGAATAGACACATTGTATACCTTGAGCTTCATTGCCCTCCATGCACCTGTGGCAACACTGTACGGGAAACGGAGTCCGCCGGGATACGGTGACTACGGGATACTAACGTTGACGGGAAAGCGCGTCAGTATTCCGTTTGTAGGTACCTGTTTACTATTCATTTACCACACAGTTGAATTATGTACATTATAAATAGAAGATTTTAAGTATGTGATGTTGGGGGATCATAAGGCACAAATTTAAGGAGCCATACTGAATAGAAACAATCATAGGTGCTTAGTTAGTGCTTTATAGTTGCTCATAAAAGGTGTAATCTGTAGAATCCTCTGTTGGGTGTTCTCCACTCTTCAAAGTCGCCGACGCCTTCGCTCAAGAGTTGGAACGAAGCGGGAGGGCACTCTTTTTCTACTGATTTCTTAACTTTTTTATAAGGAAATTGATTTCTTGAAACTGTGTTTGCTCATGCCTTTAATTTAGTTGTTGACTTTTCCTTTCCAAAGGGTTAAACGAATGCTTTACACAGAACATAATCAATTGGTTACATCAGAGAAAAGTAAAGAAAAGGTAAAGGAAACCCAACCAACCATTAAACCAGAAGAGCACAATGAAATCAAAGTCATGTAGAAAAGCCTTTTTACTAATTCCAATATATAGGGAAGTGAAATGGGGCGAGAAAATTCTTAAATCATTTTCCCATGTAAAGTAAATGAAAAGTCATCCTCATCTCTTCAATATTGTCTCTATCTATTTATCAATAGCAGATAATCAACTATCTACCAAACTTTCACGTTTCTTCGAATCCTCATCTATTTACATTTTTATGCTTCAAAGTTCTATTACCATGAAAAGCTCCATAGTGAACAGTGGGCATAATTAATTGTTGGTAAAATTATAGGAAAGTTGATAAGTCCGAAATTCTTGCCTGCTTATGTTTTGCAAGTTTTTACAAACATGTATAACACCTTCAATTTTCTAGAAGCTAACAACGCATGAATCCTATTTGCATGAAATCCATATTCAATTTGTTGATTACAAATTAGAAAAACTCAACGCTAAAAACTTCAAGAAATAGATAAGACAGAAAAATATTGACAATATTCTCGTAATGACTCAGTTGAGGATAGTTAAATTAAAGGAAGCCACTTCCGGTTGTAAATAATTAAGTAGCTACGATGGATGTAGTAGGTAGTCTGAAATTGACTTTCTTTTGGTTATTGTAATGTTATTGTAGTGTATGGGAAGATGAATGTCAGAGGCAATGTGTTGCCTTGTTCTGTTGTCTGCAGTTTGTTGATGTCACGCACTGCGGTAGGGAGAGTCCTGAGTTTTGATTCATCTGTCCAACCGGAGTTCATCCATCATTTATCTTTGAAAGGAGTCTGTCGATAGCTCAGTGGCTCATGTATCTTTTGTCAACGATAACACCTTGAAGTCTTTCTTTTGACACTGAATGTTGACGTTCTCTTGCATTGCCTCTTGTTACATCTCTGTAGCTACTCTACTCTGTCTCGACTTTCGACTACTATTTTGTTTGGGAAAGGTGTCGGATCCCTTGCTACCGTGTTTGCATTTTGCTCTTGTATATCGATGTCATTTCACAAATCATTATTACTGTTATCGTTGTGGCCTGAGTTCAGTAAGAAAGAATGTTGCTTTAATACATTCTTAGTAATATCTACTTACTTCGATTATAATGAAGAGGCAACACTATCACTACTACTACTACCGTACTGCAGTATTAGCACTCAAATATCGTCTGAATTTTGTAGTCGTATCATCGAACCTGCACAAATGCTTGGCAAACAATATTTATTTTTAATACTTAAAATATTAAACAGTCAATGAAATGGCAAATTGGAAATGCACATTTCTTGTAGTTAGTGATTTTTGTGAAGAAGGAAGATGTAAAAACGTTTTTAAATATTTAGCCAATGGATTGAAGTGAGATGGAATGTTCTGTATCCTTCAGTTTGGTATGCATCTATTATAGCATTGGGAGAAACAGAATAATTTATGACGAGGAGAAATACGGAAAAGGTGGAGCCGCTGATTTAAAAGGGACTGACAAAGGTAACTTATAAACTTAAGAAAAGGCTTTGACAATATTATATAGTTTAGTGTGTAGTGTTATGTTATAAGTAGTAGTAGGATGTTGGGTGAGTGAGAGAGAGAGAGAGAGATGAGAAAGACGGAGGAGAGTAGAAAAGGACATTGTGTGATGATATTATTGTAAGTAAGTTGTAATTGTACGTGTAAGTCAAGGCACGTGAATCAAATGATGACAAGACCCTTAGTGTTACTTATGAGTTTTCTTCTGTTGTGTGCTACTACTGGAGCAGTTGATTGTGAGACTTTTGCAAAAAGGCCATGAAAACACAAAAGGTAGTCAATTCGTTCCGCTACGGTAGGTCAAATACATACACCCAAAGGAAAAAGAAGAGCAGACCACCTTTGATTATTACTAATGTCTCTATTAGGTAGGTACCTTATACTCTTAGTGACTCTCCTAACTGAGTACACAGTCCAGAACAATCTCCTTTCCCTCCTCTTCTACTCTCAATTGGGCAACAAAGATTTATGCCTTTGGTTAATACAGTGAAATAGTTCCGAGACTTTTACAACATTGCGTTAGTTAAATGTGGGATTTTCATCATTGTTCTATAGTAGAGCAGAGTTTGCAGCTCATTATTATTATCACTCGCTCATATATTATTATTTCCGTGTAGTTCATTGGATGGACAAGAGAAGAGATGTTTCTGACTTGGACTCAACACCTCCTCCTGTCAGAAAAGTTACAATTACTAATAGTTGTAAACTTTAGAATATTTTGAGGTATTTTGTTTTGTTTTCTCCGACAATGCAATTCAATTAGTTTGTTCGACACCTACAATGAAGTCCGTCGGCTGCCTTGATCCTTTCTGTCCTCTAATGTTAGCACCTTAAACGTGTGCATGTACATGGCTACTCATTACACCTAATTCCTTCCATTTCTATTAGTTCCTCACAAACAAGAACTGCAGCATCCCTTGAAACTTTTGCTACATTGTTCCGCGTATAATTATTTCTATTGTATTTTAACCTACCTCAATTCTACTTTAACTGTAACAGTATTTATAGCTTACAGACACATACCTACAACTAAATTAATGTCCATTCACGCCAAATAATGTCTATGTAAGCAGGCGTGTCGACGAAACATGGAAAATATAGGCATAATATGTGACTAAAAACGTATGGTATATGTATATAATAATATTAGCTTTAGCTATGTATGCATATTGCAACTTGTTTTATGCTTCAAAAATGTCGTCCTATCCTAAATGTCTGTAGCAATGCCATAGGAAATTTAATGAAAAGATCTGAAGCGGGGACATCGTTGCGAATGCAAGGAAAAGTTGTTTTTCAACGACATAATGACAAGAACTGAAATGTCTTTGATATTCTGAGCGGAGCTAATCAATTCCCTCCGCTCGACTAACTTTCCACTGGAGAAGTCTGTCCTGTGGGAATTTCATTCAAAGTTCTGCTCTCTCCACCGAAATCATTTCTATATACATCCCAAAGTCATTTCATAACCAGTACATTACGTCCATATAGTAGAGCCTACACTTCCAAGCCTCATTTCATCAGCACACATTCCTACATTCATTTCTGCTCATTGACATAGCATATTTATGTATTATCTGAATTTTCGAGCCCAAATATTATACTCCTTTTAGTCATCTAATTCAGCATAAAAATATTTGGCAATTTTTTAAGAAGCATAGAATGGGCCATTTCGCTTTCTATTTGCTATTAGCATACACTCCTTCAACATTTACATCGCTAACGATGAATAATTTTACTTGTATAATAATATACACACTTTGTATACTCGTTACTTAGTATGTTTAAGTTTCATTCAGTGCTCGTATGTATATAAATATGCAAAATGAATTTAAGTTCCTAATGACACAAAGTGAAAGCAAACACAATCAAGGCTTTTTTACATAACACTATAATGCTAATCATCTGGATGGTATATAACAGATAGAGTGTATTAGGTAAAGGATGACAATAATATCCAGTTATAAAGTTATAATAGAGCTCAGTCCCCTTCCATTCAGCAGAGCATGAGCATAGTTTTGTAATTGGGAGCATAAAGCCAAAGAGTAACATGTGAATCTATTGAAAGAAGGAGATGAGCGAAGATCAAAGAGAATTCTTAATTCAAAACGAAGCATGTGCACATAAATGCAGAAGCATCATCACGTAACATCTGTAGCTCCAAATTAAATAGCTAGGAGCATATTAGGGATAGAAATGATAGAATGGATTCAAGTGACTTATTTATACGACGCAGTTCATGAACAGACATTCATTCTCTTTCCGAGTGGATACAATCGACTAGAAAATGGCAATGCATTTGCAATGAAAGCTACTGCAGTGGAAAACGAGCTTTGATTTTCTTAGTAGCACTCGCTACATGTAACATCCCACTGAGTACTCATCATTGTCACTTAATTGTTAATAAAGTTGCTCTGATTTCCGAGTGGGTAATTTATGATGTGTGTAGGCAGATAAAATAGAGTGTGTACCTTTTTGGAACATTTGGGAACTGTGAGGATTGGAGGTTCCCTGAAGGGACGAGCAGTTCCATCGATGTTTTTGCATTTGATGAGCACATTCCTCGGTGGCGAGGGTGAGGCCTTGAATAGCCACTTTGGTAGCATCAGGTGAGCGGAAGCAGAGTTCCATTTGGTCACGAGAGAGACCAGGGACCGTATGGCAGACTGAGGTGGAGTCGTCCCACAGGGACATCGAGGGCTCCAGTCGCAGGATGCTGTTGACACTGGCAGGTCGCGGAGGGTAGAAAGAGCGCTTCTTGCTCACTGCACTCATCGCATCTCCCGTGTCCCTGTCTCCACTGAGCAGAGTGCGACTGTTCTGCCGATTGTGGCGATTCATGTTCGTGGCACTGTTCACTAGGCTCCCCCGCCGGCTATTCATCGATTGCATTGTTGTCATCGGTGTCACTCGGTTCTCCAGCTCTTGTTGTTGCTTTTCGAGAAACAATTTGCGACTCCTCAGACTATTGTCCAGTATGGGCTCTGCTGCTGAGTACTGGGATTGAGACCTCAGGAGAAGTCGACGTCGGCCACCGTCACCTTTTCCTCCAATTCCCGACCCTACACTCAAACTAACAACACAAATACACATTATCTCACTACAATGCTCCATTCACAAATCTACATGCCGCTCTGTCACATTACTCTACAGATCATCCTTTCATACAATCTCTTTTCATCACTTCAACATCCTCTCACTACTTCCCATCACCCTCACTCACCTACATACTTTAATTTAATGCCATTCTTTGCCTCTGTCTCTAAAGATCAATGGGGTTTCAATTTCAACTCGGGAACAATATGTCCACTTGCGGATAAGCATCATTCATATCATGCATCCATGTCTTTCTACACATACCATGTAAACAAGTTCGAAAGAGCCATATCGTTTCTAATGTTTTCGTCGCTTGTCGCAAGAATTGACAGACATTGAGTTTACAATTAAATCCAGAATGAAATAATGCATCTTCCTTCACTAAACACCTTTCATCACTCCAATCATGCATAAACAAACATCTGAAATGACATGCAACTATATACATGACCATTACTCGACGGCTTATATTTCTGATATTTAATCTCCCTGTGCATACTACAGAAAATGCCTCCTCTTCAAAAGGTAATTGATACTTTGATACTGTTGATGTTATGTATGTGTTAAGTATACAAATCACATTTGTGCAAAGTCAATAGGACTTAAGTATTATCGCGGCAAGAAAGAGAAATAGCAGACTGCAAGGCGCACTGAAAACTACAATGACATCAGAGTTTTTACGTCAAATGACAATCAAAAGTATAAATGATTTGTCAACATTCGATCATCTCTTTGGCAAAAACGTTTGCAGTTTCGCGATGATGCGATATACAA
>JAAAYG020003785.1:0-29559 GCA_009936455.2 Tomocerus minor
TTATAATTTATTTATTTACAATTATCATATTATTAATTAGTATAACTTTTTGTTGTTTAATCACTAATAAAGGTTTACAGATTCCGAATAGTATAATAGCCAAAATTTAATTTTCAGCCACACACATTTATCATCCACCTTAAAAATTCCGAGCATACTTTACAATTCTATGAAGCAACAGTAAAAACATGACAATTTTTAATTTAATTTTAGGTCGCTCAACGGTGAAGTACGGGGTTACTGCAGTTCATTCATTATTATAGAAATACATTCACTTTAATAGCTGAAATAATATATTTTTATTTCCTTCTATTTACTCGATGATATTTTACAACCATGCGGAATTGCTTTGCAACAGTTTAAATAAATATTTTTTATCCTTTTAGATTCTCCGATCTTTTTCTCGAACTACGTGCTAATTCTGGTAATAAATGTTTGTAAGCCAATATTGCCGGCTTATACATAGATGTCTAACTAACCTAGAAATATTATTGATGAATGATGATGATTGAATTGTCTTTGGTTGAGAGGTGATAAGCAAGCCGAGTCGTTCCCACCACGACTGAAAGGACAAAATATAATAATATATAACAGAAAGAGTAAAATTCCTAGTGTCCGCTTTATATTCCTTAGGTATGGTTGTTTGTAAGATGATTATGCAGTGAATGTACGCGTCTTATCATTAGGAGTAAGGCTATAAGCATGTAAATCTGCATAGTATATACGGCGAAGTGATAAGTGTAGACTGCATGTGAGTTGTATTCATTGCACATTGAATTACTGTGTAAGTGTGTGGATGTAAGTAGAGCCAAGCCGTAGGTATAGCTGTTTGTGTTGTCTGGGCTGGCGTTGTGTTGAGTTGAATTTAGCCGTAGCCTAAGGTAGAGGAGTGAATCGAAAAGAAGGCAGAGAGCTGCAAGAGGACGGAGTGGTTATCTGTTTGTGTGTAGAGAATCTAATTGCATGTGTAGCATGGCGATGTGATAGCCTTAGCCAGTAAGTGCAGGCAGGCCGAGTGAATTGAAAGGAAAGGAACGTCTCACCTACCTGCCTTGTTGTTCTTGTGATCTTAAGCTCTGTCCCAGCAGGTACCCACATACTACAAACTACACACCTCACTCACTCACTTTTAGTCAATGCGGAAAGAAATACAATACAATACTGTTTCTGGTTAACTTGACTCTGTCGACAACAACGACAACTTTAGTTTACTGCTGTCTTCTGTCATGTAGTCAGAGAGAGCTCCAACCAATTCTTCCAATCTTCGCATTTTTAGATAAACACACCAAACAAAAATGTGAGTGAGCATGTAGAAGCCTCTCTGTGTCAACCAGGAATCACTCCCTAATAAATAATCGCCAGGCAGGACCACAACAGCCACAGTTCACACATTCTACCAGTGTCTTTGCAATCCCACTCTACACAATCTCAACTATTTATTTTTGCAAGTGTGCCAAAGTGTGTCCTTTTTGTTTCAGTATTTAATAACCAGTGATTTTGGTCAATATTTTCGCATCAAACCTATTCCTTGTCATTATCTTCAACTAAATACATCAAAAATACGTACATACTAGCTCTCAGTAGCATTACCTGTAATACGCTCCATCAGCTTTGGAATAGCAACAGGTGCTAGCAACCAAGGTTCAAGAACATCCACTAATCACCATTCTCTCTACCTGTGGAATTTTCAAACTAATGATGTGCGTAGCCGTTGAGGACTTTACAAAAGGACTTTTGTGTCATCCCAAATAATATCTATGACTGAGAAATTGAAAATTTTGTCATAAAGGATATGGAAAATGTTTTCCTTTGTCGTGATATTTCGTGGATAGTTTAGCAATTGATGAAGATGAACTGATATCATAAAAAAGCGACTTAGATTTTGTTCATTGGATAAGTTTGCCAAGTGTAATCGAAATTATAGCGATAGCCAGGTATTATATTATGTACTTTTAGGAGTAGATATTAGTTGAAGCACTTGTGTTGTGTTAACGTAACCCGTGTGAGAGAGAACAAAGAACTTGAATGGATAATCTTCGTTTGAGTAGCTCTGAATCTGTGCGTAATGTAAATGTAAGCACCAATATTTACAATAGCTGGCTTAGCATTGCATTAGAACGGCGGCCCTGCATTGCCATTAAGTAGAGATTTGCACGTCCCAACTAGCAAGATTGTGTTTGTCTTATGGATGAGATCGGGATTCCATATTCCGTGATACAATGCGACTGACTATGTGACCCTTTGTACCGTAACTTAGTAGTTGGCTATATCCTTAGCCTCCAAGATGATATTCTATGATAAGAGGGAGCTAATGTAGCACAGTACGTGTGTACACAGTTAAGATCGCAGATCAACATCAACCAAACAAATCCATAGCAAACCAGTTGTTATTATTCAAGACAGATATTATATCGAACATCTAATTCGCGATTTATTTCTACTGAGGGAAAACTCGCTTACATTCGTCTCTTCTATAACTCATTGGAAATTATTGATAGCCAAAGGACTCTCTTGTGCTCACTTTAACTTATAAGTTACAATTCCTCTGCCAAATTTGGAGTAGGGCACCCAAGTTTCGCCTCCTCAAATATACCCAACTAACCACGCTAAAAATGAGATGAATTTTAATGGACGAAGAGAATGGGGAGCTTGATTGCGTTTTATGTGCCATGAAATTATTTGTGCTTCCTGTCTTCGCGTACAATAAGTGCGCTTGCTTCCAATGAGAGAAAAGAGGTGACATGGTTTAATTTAATCCTGTAAAAATAACAACTCGCAGAGGATTCTATTGCTATAGGCCATTGTTTTCATTTTTATTATCATCCGACACAATCAGTTGCGTAAATATAATCTCTTCATCTAATCAATACGTAACAAGATCTACAAAGATTTCCTAATTAATTACACACCTCCGTTCGGCTATTAGCAATTCCTGTGTTAACCCTTCGATTTTAATACGCAGACGCATACAAAATGCTAAACTGTAATTTTAAACCAAGTTTTGTGCTAAACAGTTGAGATGAATAGTTTTTACGTCGTTGTCACTCTTGTGCCTCATTGTTGTCTGGGACCACTACGACAAAAACAATGGCACGACAGTTTTCCCCGATGATATTTTCCGAACCTGCGATTACTAGTATGATCATGATTGATTTGTGGTTGAGGGACAACCACGGAATCAAATGCAACTTTAATGCTCAATGCCATATGATATACACAAATGGATTAGTGACTTAATTTATTATTGAACGGAACATATCGTTTAAGTGCAAGTTGTGAATATTACTGTGTTTAAAGCAAAGTTTTACTCTTCAAATTAAGTCTGACGTTCCGAAATGTCCTCAGAGGTAAGAAAAGTAAAAACGAAATCATTTTTTAATCTTCTTATATAATTATTTTACCATATTAAAACTTTACCCGTGCCAAAACTTTCTCAAATAGTTACCTATAAACAATTAACAAAACAAGCTTAAACTTTCTGTCCTGTATACAGGGGATTATGTTATGCATTTTGGGAAAATTACTCAAGGATTTAGGAATCAAAGCTTGTTAAATCCAGATAGAAACAATAATGAGTAAATGAAGCTTATAAAATACAGATACTGCGTTATCTACCTCCTTGTATCTTGCAATTGTAATTCCATTAATTATTATCAGTCTTAATATGGCTTATTAGCATGTGTAAATAAAACAATGAATTGTAATATTTCAATTAGATGATATGGCGCTAGTTAAGGGGTCTAGAATATTTTCTTATGAGATAGATACAGGCTGTCATGGCAAATAAGTTTAGTTGTAAAGTTATATCAGTACATATAGAATATTCTGATATTCAACAGTAAGGAATGAGAGAGGAAGGCAGAATAAGGTGATTAGTTAAAGATATAAAGTTGTAGTGCAGACGGTTATGTTGGGATCCTGCTGTGGAATACGCTTAGCTAGGATCATAAAATCGGGAAATTGGTCGACTTACTGTGTAGCATTGCGTTAAATATGAATAACTCACATTTATGAGCATACGTTCGTTTTTCTGAATATTTCCTACTTCCCGTGCCGTCGTACTCATTGCATATCTGTCCTAGCTGGCTTCATTGAGCAGTTGAGCTGTTGTTGTGATGGCGAGAGGTGCTCATGTCATGTAATAATATGTAACAAAGTAACAAGTAGCTTCTAGCTTCTTATCTGTTTTTATTTACTTGCCAAGCAAAGTAAATCCACTGTGTATCGCAATATCAGAAACCTATTCTGCTGATGATTCTAAATGCAAACTGGCAATAATGAAATCAGTTAAGTGTACGTAGCTACTTTTTCACAGTAATTCCGCCGACAATATTCTAGTTTATCATGTCTGAGTAGTAGTAACATGCATTAGACTAGGACGTCTCTTTCCTAATGTGCTGTACTTTTAAAGTAAATTGAACAATTTCTCGTCTCTGTGCGAATATCTACTCTTTCTATAATTTTACATGTAAACTGTAATAGAGAACACGAGCATGGCTCTGTTATAATAGGAAAAATTAAATTTCTTTAAAGGAGAGTTAATATGTAGACAGAGAATTTGACAATTGTTTTGTGTTTACAAATTGTTTCGACGGCCTTTCACCTCAAACTCGGCACAAGTCAATTTGGTAACTAACCTGATCTTTGTTTCCTCTATGCCCTGACCTGAGATTGGATGGATGAAATAATAATGTAATTTATATCAAATACTACTTATGCTAATTTTTATTCAAGGTATTCAACTTAGTTGCCATTTATTTAAGTTTCAGTTAGCTGAAATCGTAGAAACTGCAAAGACAGGTTCTTTATTTTCTTGAAAACGACATCATCAGGATCTAAAGAGAGGAGAGACATTGAGATAGTACGCGTATTTTCATTTATATCATTACTAGAACATGAGTACATGTAGGTATTGTATTCTGTGATTGTGTATCAGAATAAGTGAGCCGCCTAAATAATGCTATCAGCCTATGTTGACATAATATAGTTGACGCGAGGCACACACAGTCCCATATATTACATTGTGCATTTTTTATTTTCAGCAGTAATATTATTATGGCAAGGAGCAAGAGATAAATAGATATGAAGTGCAGTGCGATTTAAGTCCGGACGACTTGCCGTTTTATTTATCACACATTATCATGTCAAGTTTCACAGGATTTTGGTTGCATGTGTTTTCTGTAATGTTATTGTGTCTTCTTGTCAGTGCAACACAGGCAGGTAAATTATAGGGATTTTAACATTCCCAACAATTTTACTACCTACACGCATTCTACATAATTGCAAAAGTATTTGTTCTACCTCCGTACATGCACACATACAGGTACCTACGTCCGTCTACACTGAATTTTTAGCAATCCTTTCAAAGGGGATTGCAATTTTATGCTTTAAGGTAAAAATGGCAATAATATATCCGCTGTAATAGCAAATATAACACGCCAACTCATGCTAGCTAATAGCTTTCTTATAACTTATTTAGTATGAGTGAATTTCTAATGCATTCTCTCTTTCATAAAATTCTATGTTGGTCAACGTAAGTGAATAATGCATTCTCATTTTTACTACGACCAATTCATAAACGACTAATTAATATTCATTCGCCGCAGTGCGTGCAATTAGAAGAATTATTATTACTGTAATTATTAGGGAAACTAAGAAAGTTGACTGTTTTTCATATTGAAAAAATTGAGAAGGAGTGTGCAGTATTTTTTGTTTGTGTGTTATGTAGTCACATGTAGAGTATTATTGTGCTGATGTAGCCTAAATAGTTTGATTTTTCTAGTGCGATGTGCAAATGTAAAGTGAGAAGTGAAGTTTGGCGATTGTTTTGATATGCAAAGCTAGCTAAAAGTGCAGACTTCTTTGGAATGCATAATTGGGAAATCACGTTTAGGCTCTCTTGTTGTTGGCCCAAACTTTTCAGTTTAAGTAGTGTGCGCAGTTGTCATACGAATTTCTACGAGAGCATAAGTTATTACTAAGCCTAGGCAAGTACATAATGGAATTCCGTGTTAACTCCGCTCTCCACTTGCTACATATTATGAATTGTTGAATTCCCTTGTGAATTACAACAATGAGGACCTCAAGTCTCTCTTTGTCCATCTTTTAGTCCTGCCAAAAAGATTTAAGAGAGTCAATTATAAAATAAAAATGCCCAATACAGGACAGGACACACGGCTGGTTTGACATGGACACGTCGACGACAATGCTCAATTACCACATTACAAATAAATAAATTCTCGAATCTGTTTTATCATCATGATGTAACATGTAGCAGTAAAATCCTCATTTGCATAGCATGTCTCTAGCTTTTATTTCATGAAAATCTCTGTTGGAATGTGCAGTTCGGGATCATTATTTCAATTACTTTTTTACATTCATTGGAGATTTAAAAAATAAACGAGTACATTCAGAATGTAGCTTGTCATGAATCAATTTATTAGCATGTTGGCTATCGTAGAGGATTTAGCTGAACTTTGATTGTTTTGGTCAACAAGCCAAATACATTAGATACCATATCCGGTACAGACAATTAACCAATAATACATATGTATGATCTATGATAATGGTATACTTAAAGTCCAAACTTTTTTCATACCATACTAAACGTTTTTTCCGCAATATGAAACGCGTAAGGAAATATCCAGTTGTACTTCCATTACAACTTCGACCTGTGACTAGCTGTACTCTTTTGCCAACATACAATTTTCCTGTCATTTACCTACCAAAAAAGTGCTAGTTATTTAATGAGGAATTTATGAAGACGAAGGCGTGTAAATATTTGATGTCATAGACAAATACTAACATAAACAATTAGAAAACGGTTCTGTACGTACTTTTTTCACGAGTTAACTCATTCGAGTATAAAAGATCTGTGTGAATGTATCACAGTAGTAGGTGTTTGCCTAAAAGTGCGAAGTGGACTACAATTCCCATTCGTTACAAGGTTGCAACTGGCAACTTGTTTGCAAGTGACATGACTGACTCTATGATATTATTATTCTATGCATCCTTTCTCATTAATAGTTAGTAGTTAGTCTTTGTTTATTTGTCATAAACTACAACTTTTTAAAACATTTACATTTTCCACCAACATTTCTTTTGATTTATTTAAAATGTAGTGGAATGTTTGAAATTATTTTTAAAAAAATATAGTGAATATGAGTGAGTTATTTTATAACGAAACTGACGCAGTTAATTGTTGTAGGTACCTACTGAGAGTTTTTAAAACAGACATTAAAGTTAAAAGTGTGTCATAAACACATTTATTGTCTATGTAGCCTAATTTCCTTTGGGTATTTTTAGGTAGGTAGCTAAATTCTCTTAGTATTGTGAATTTTTACTTAAAGGTGGCTGTAAATAATTTAGGTAAATAGAAATGTAATTGGGAGAGTAAGCTGTAGTATCCTGAGTTTTTTGTTTTACTATTATAGAAATTATCTTTACACGAGTTTTGCATTTTTGTGGACATTTAAAAGTGAACATCCTATAAGTAATGAGAAGTAATAAAGCTTTGTATCAACTGGGTATGTAGGGAAAGAAACTTGTAAAAACAAAGAGATTGTTGAGGATTCCCACAGAGAAACACAGAGATTAAATTAGCACACCGTAGAATTAATGAGATTTGTAAGGAAAGCACAGAGCAGAAAGTTAAAACAAGAAGAGCGTAGTCTTGTGTCAATTCTGCAAAAAGAATTTTACAAAAGATAGATGTAAATATATTGCAAGATAAGAAGAGCATGTAGTTATAAATCTGTGGGCTCAGGTTTCTCTGCTTTGGTGCATCTTTAGTTTTATCTTGTAACTATCTTTCCATCTACTGGTAAAATAACTGAGCGTGAAATGTGTTTCTATTTCATGCTCAACAGCTTTGTATTGGTTGGGAGCACGATGTGCATTCTGTTCTGAAATCCTTTTAATGTAAATTTGCCTTTGATAGGGAAGAGGCAAATGAAAGGATGAACTTGGTAGTAAACTACCGAAATGTAGTCATTGTTAGCCTAAACTATACGTTGTCTATCTAAACAGGTAAGTGCTGACAGGGATTCTTCTTCGCCATGTCATTCATGCTTGCAAATAGTTAAAACGTTGAGATCAGTCACTGAATCTAAAATAAGTCAGTCAGTCAAAATCATGAGTTTCCTTTTCTACACTTATTGTTGCTCTCTCCGAATGTTATTTTTAACAAACTCCCATTCACTATCAACAGAAATTCTATATCTTCACGCTCAAACTACATCTCTCTGTAGCATCAGGACAAAATTCACAATAGAAAGAGTCTCTGCTACAGAAAAAGCTGTGAATTCACTTGCACTCTTGATATTAGACTTGGCATTATATGCTACAGACTGACAGAGCTACGTTGTTAAATTACAAATTACTAGGTGGTAACTTTACTGACTATGTAATGCTAAACTACATGTACATTGTGGAAACAAGACAACTTGTCTTGTTCATATCTTTCCATTCCCTTTTCATCCATTAGCACCAAAGATAGAGATTTACATTGCATGCTCCATGAAGACGACTTTGTTCCCTATTTTCGTGCTACACTGCATTGAACATGCAACAAGGCAAGAAATCTGAGAAAACAGACTCCTACTCCCATTTTCTCTATCCAACACACTATTACGTCAAAAATACATCTACTAAGTTCAGCTCCGAGAAAGACATTCCTACATTTCATTTTAAAAATAGTTATACATCTCATTATTATCAATTAAATAGATTTATTTTCATTAAAAATAATACTGCCTGTCTGAGACAAAAGGGAAATACAACTTTTGTAACCATCTAAATACAATGCAATAATCATCAATAGAAAAGTAATTTTTGCAATAGCCCGAATATAGAAAGACAAAAGGATCTTTATATCAAAGGAATACCTAGCTAGTATGTATGACATGCCTTTAAAAAGTCATAGTGAAACCAAGCCAATGTATCAACATTAAAGTGGAATCTCATCATTTACCATCTGTTATTTTGTACCTTTTTTGAGTGACAGTCTGTGATGTTTCATTTTCAGAATGTGAAATTACATGAAGGAACAAAAACTGAGTCATGGGTCCACTAAAAAGCATTTCTGCCTTTAAATCTTTTGTTTCAGTCGTGTATACAGTTTATACATTTTTCAATGCAGAGATTCAGTATCTTTATTTAGTACACATACAACACACATAATATGTAGTCCATGATTCTAGAGCAGTGCCTAGTGCCAGCCAGCAGAAAAAAAACGAGTGAAATTATATGATACTGCTGTTAGTAGATATATTTATTTATAGTAAGTGCTAGATCATAGTATGGTGCTATCAAGTATCGTATTTAGTATTCCATAAGAAATTAGGTGGCTTGATCTGTGCTACAAATGAGGAGCACGGACACGTATAGGTATCTATATAAATAAAAGTGTTCATAGGGGATGTATAGGTTGGTAACCGACTAGGATAATGTGATGAAATTATGAAGCGGGCTATTAGCTCCTAAAGTTGTAGTAATATTTAAGTATTAGTAGAAAATACAATGGAGGGATTCTGTGTATTTTGAGTGTGCAATGGAGATTGGGGAGATAATGCCCATCTTTACCCACCTAAAGGTATGTAATGCGACCTTCAGTATTTAATATCAGGTTTATGTACTTCTACTGAAGCTATTCGAACTTCTGCTGTGGTTTTTACTCTATTCTTTGGTTTTTTACGCCAGAGCATCCTTCATTGCTGCACAGGAGAAGAGAGAGAGAGAGAGGAATGGTAGAAGGTAGGTAAATAAAATACAAAATGAAATCCAAGTTGAGTATGAAGATGAGCGTAGAGCTAGAGGTGTGTAGTAGTAGCCGGGGCGTTAGATAACCTACAACTCTTGTGCTAAGACAATCAACTGCAGGACTTTTATACGTGAACTTGCATTATAGAGCATGAAATGAAAGAGTGGCTTTGAGAGGAAGATGCGCTAGCTCCGTTTTTCTCAACTAATTCACTACACCTTTCTTATTATAGTTAGGCTGTGGCTGCAATCATGATTCTTGCCGAGCATCTGACGATGAGATTTTTACCTAACTAGCCATTGCCGCAGAAGAGAGGAAGATCGAAGGAGAAATAAAAGAGAGGAAATCTCTGGCTTGCTTCATTTCAGTTCACTTCTCTTTCTTTTAGTCGCAATTGCTCAGATTTGTAGAATGGACAAGTGTCGGTGTTGAGGGCTGCTGCTGGCTTCTTATTATTGACTTGGTTAAACTTGTTGTCAGCCGGACGGACGGATGGAATGAAGCCTTGCACTTAGCTTCTTTCCTACCTACCTACAGTCAGTACCTACACATACAACAACCTTCTTCTATACACTCACTCTATCCACATAGACGAACATAGCAGTGAAGTATAAAAAGATAATAGGTATGTAACCAGTTGCATTTTCCTATCGATTATACTTCAACTGACATGGCATCTATACAGAAATAGGTAGTAAGCCCTGCTATAGCCACTCGCGGATATATCTATTAGTTACACTTTATACAAGTCTATGCACTACTGGCTTGTTTTGTCTTCCCTGCGAACTAGACTGAAGATGAGTAGAAAAGCCCCAAGCTGTTCCTCTACTTATATTATTGACTTCACTCCCTTTACCTTGAATATCTTCCATTAACTCGAGTTTCTAGAGTAGAAGAGCCTTTCCTTGCCGGGCATTGCACATTGAACTGCATTATTTTTGTTCGTAGGTAGCTAGCTGTATAAATAACACATAGTTTAGTTAGGTGGATGGTGCAACAGACGGACGGATATTGTCTGCTCTGTTGCAGACTCTTCTTTTTCTGCTGTCTTCGTTGTTGCTGGACTCGAGGTTTCTTCAAGACCCTTCAATTAAGACTACGCGGCGCATACTCTTAATTCCTATAGCTTCTCTCTCTCTCTCTCTCTCTCTCTCTTTTTCCTTTTCAAGACAGATAGTTAAACATTATTGAAGCTGCACATGTTTTCTATAACTTCCCTCTCTCCTTCCTCCACTTTTACAGATTACAAATATACGTGAAATTTTTCATAGTAATTTGTTCAGAACAACAATGAACAACGGATGAAATAAATCCTAAGGCAAGGCAAGTGTGCTCGCGGCCGGACGCTGCCCTGTATCAAACCATTCTCTTTATCTCTCTAATATTCTCTATTATTTCATGTTTTCTACCTGACAAATCACAGGACTTATTTTATGTGGAGCTGCAATAAGTATAAGTCACTTCGTGTGTGTTTGACCGGCAATTGGCAGGACATAAAAATCCACCGTGTGTTTTTGACTACCCACCGAAAAAGAAAGGCATTATCGGCCATGAATAGTTTTACTGCCTATAATATTAGCATCTGAATTCTGAAGTCATAGGCACAGCTGTTTTCTCTCTCTCTCTCAAATTCATGCTTGATTTTTGAAGGTAAAGCACTACTTGTGAGCGGCTCTTTTGACACCAATCAAAGAAATAGAAACAGACGGACAGATGAACTGGATGCAAATGGTAATGAGCGCAAATCAAAAATATTGTGCGACAAAGAGAAGCAGTGCATTAACAGAATCTAGAAACGTGCCTTATCACGGATTGGACGCTAACTTGTCTTTAGACTAGTTAGCTCCTTAACGTAATTGGCTAGAGAAGGTACTTTCCTTGACGTCTATTGATAGAGTACATATAAAAGTGTTATTGCTAGTCGATGCCACATCTACTAAGCAAATAAATGGGATTTTATTCCGTAGAGTCATGTTTATGTACTCCCTTTCTATTTATAATGATGGAGACATGAGTTGTACAGCGTATTTAGATACATTTTTACATTTTAAATAATAATTGCTTCGTATCTCACCTGTGCTACAAAGGTCCTCCTTACTTAACAAACGATGAATATAGGCGACGCGCGAGAAATTCCCATTATGTCCCACACGTTTCTTGCTCCTTGACGCTATTTGGCTAGGTGTGATCTGTGATTATACAGAAAATAAGATAACAACACTTTATGTCTTTCCTTTCGGATACAATCGGGACACATGTCTCTCCCTCGCATAAATACATATGTCTCCACTGATAATCGACCCAATATTATATAAAGCAATATAAATATATCTATAGGGCAAATGTCCAGACGATGAACGAATAAAGTCAAATTTGTCATGGATGAACTAAATTTGATTACACAACGTTAACTTTATCTTTGCATACGTTCGAACTTTGAGTATAATATGAAACTCAGTTATGTCTGTACATGTAAGTATCCTAGTTGACAGGTAAATATTTCTGCTACCTTATCCTCATATGCTAATAATATTGCCACCACTATCTACTACAACAATAACAACAATCCCCTTACTACTCACCAATCACCATAACCACTAACAATAAATATCTTCAGGAGTCTCAACCATTTATTAGACACTGTGTCTCAAGGGACTGCACTTGTAAATGTGCTAAAGTCAAGTTAATTCCATTTCGTGATGTGCATGTGATGTAATCGATGCGTATAAATATATTCAGTTGTTTGATGGCTTGTCCCTACTATTTGCACCATCACACTCAATGAAAAACAAAGTATTTTTGATTGCTCGTTTCAGGTGAACAGATAAAAACAAATTCCAAGTCAAAGGCAAGGGGATAGCGAGGGCTTATTTTACGGCTCCTATGCAGCCATATTTTTTAACAGAGAAGAAGATAGTACTTAAATAAATAATAATGTTAGTAGTAGTTACCGGATCTACCTGACTATATCCCTCACTCTTAAAACCACCTATCTCATTCTAATATATAAGGAATGGAAGGGAATATGCGACGGCCTGTCAATTGTCAAAACATATTATCACACCTACAAAGTGGCAAAGCCCATCATTGCTTTTTCTTATATCTGAACTGAACGTTGATTTTTTCCTTTTATTTTCTCATTACATGTACATGCAATGCAACACTCAATTCGTAGGAGTTAGAGACGGGCAGTGCACAGCACTTCAACTTAACCTTCCCTTCTACATATTTTATATAGCAAGTAAATATTAATTTTTATATGCAGACATGTATATACGAAATTATTTTAGTAGTCATAATACTCATAATTCATTCGTGCTGTATTTTGATTTATGTACAGCCTTGCAAGAGTAAAAAAGATCTAGTAAATAATTCGTTATTCTGATTTCAGAAAAGTGTACTAAAATAATTCTTTCAATTGATTTTTTAAAATTTGAAATAATTTCAATAAACTCATAAAAATCATACTAAAGAAAATATAAAAGGAATAATTAATGTGCATTTTGTGTACCTACATTCTTTGTAGAAATATATTTTCTTAATATTTCAAAAATTATAAGTAAATATCTAAATATTTTACTAAGATTAGGTTTTTATGAACAAATATTTCGTTGGATCTTAATTTAATTTGCCGAACAAACCTTTTTGAATCCTTAACTTGAAATTATTCAGTGCTGGAGTGTAACAAATTGAAGCTTTAGGATTTATGTGCAATGTGCCCACCTCTAATTCTGATTGTATAAAAGGTGGATAAAATGGTATGTAAGACGTGTTATTGTATATGTATGTGAAGGAATCTGTAATACAATAAATCCTTCTCGTTTGTTTTTAGTGTACAGATGTGTCTGTGGGCAGCCAAATTTTTATTTCTTCGGATAATAGAAATAAATAGGTATGTCCCAACTACATAGACATTAGCGAGTGTAATTTAATGTTGTTAATGCAGGTATAGTTGCCATTGTATTGTAGTTGATTGTATTGATGTTGTTGTGGTAGAGAGACAGATATAGGAAGTCATGCTGTAATAGTTAGTATTATAGCTGACATGGATGTATAGAGAGGAGAAGAATGAGTAGAGACAATGGATCAGAAGAAGGTATGTAGCTACAGAGAAAAATTACATTTCGTGGGCTGCTATTTCATCCCTCTGTCTGTGTCATCGTCATTACAGCATAATAAGTGTACCTGATGGACTTGACTGGGATCGCAATCCCTTTCTTCTGGTTGGCGTTGGAGAGTTGAGTCCGTCCTTAAGTATACAGTCGGACAAGGCATTAGCTGAGTTTACTCGACTTGCCTACTGCTAGGGCCATTAGAGAAGAGACTCCTATTCCTGAGTGCAATCAGGTGAGTTGTTGTAATGCATATAATGATGCGGTGGCATGGCATGGCATGGCACGCCAGAGAATCCCAGCCAACGCAGATAGACAACAGAGCACAGGTGATACAGGTACACCCATTAGAATAAGTAGAGTAACCAAGGGCTCTGTGCCTCTCTCTCCGTCTCAGACTTCTCTAGTAGTCGCCGACTGACGAAAGGAAACAGACGAGGAATTATTAGAGCTTTCCGAGTTTCTAATGTAACTATCACCATTGTCGGATCAAAGTTCATGTTCCGAGACAATCCCTTCCTTTCTCATTCAGTTGCTTTATGGTCTCTGGATGTTCAGTCGAAATAAAACCTCTCTTCCCTCCATGTCAATTTCTTTCGTCTTCTATCTCGCCTTATCTTCACTGCAGTGATATCGAATTATTTTCTGTGTACATATTTATGTAGTGCAATAAAATACATGGCATATTCTACGTACAGTGAAACGAAGAAGATCGAATATAGATTAAGGATTTTTTGGTTTATCTAGGAAAAATTTACTAGGATAAAGTGATGTGTTTTGTGAGTGAGTTGTACAAGTGAAAAATTTATTGTGATTTAATTATCTACTTATTAGCGAGGGCTTGTAGTACATAATTTAGCTATCTCGATTGTATCATCATGACATGAACCAGTCTACAATGCGCCGTGATTGAATTTTAATGTTTTTAATTTATTTAGTTTGTGTGCATAAGGCTGTTTGAAGGATCGTAAAAGAAATATCGAATTTGCTGTAGAATGAAGTGAACAATTTTGCAATTGCGTGGACTTAGACAATAATTAATTAACTAGCGCCAAATGAGCTATGAAATCAGGAATTGATGAAAAAGAAATATTAACTACTATATGGTACATAGGATGCGACGGTAGTTTTTTCAAGTTGTGTGCACAGAGATGAGAATGATGCTGAGAGTCGTAAAACTGCATGAAAAACTGAATTCAACAATTCGTCTCCAATCAGAATCATTTGAATGGACAGCAAGGAACAAATGCCACTCTATTAACTAAAATCAGGTCTTAGATTGACTAAGTGAAGTACAATACTATGCATTACTAGTTAGCTACTACAAAATCGAGATATAAAACAAGTCGAGTTACTCGCATCACACAATACAACAATCAGTCAAATCAATGTCTTTCGATTCATCTTTTTTGTTGTTGGTTTTTTCTAACGAATGATGTGTGAATGTCGACTCCGAAGTCCTCACATCGTGTAGTGATCCCACAGAAAAGTTGTAAGTCCTTTTGTGCCTTCTTATTGCTGTTTAAATGAGCATAATGTCGACACATGAGTTTTTGTTGGATATGAGACGAGAGAAGTTGGTGGCTGTGGAGGTTAAAAGCAATCTGTCGCAAAATCGGGTTTCCCACATCCTGCTACCCCTGTCGATTACCTCCTGCTGACTTACTAGCTTGAATTCTGATGTGCTGACTGATTCTGATTCCCAAACATCTCTGATCGCATCATTAATATCAACATCCTTAAATTGATCTTCCCCACTAGCGTTTCTCTCAAAGAGAAAATACCTATGGATTAAGCTGTACGTTCTACTTCACTATCATCATCTCTTTCCAGTTCATCTTACACAGAACGACTTTTGCTAGACTTTGACAAAGATAACCTACATTAGTCCTACAAGTATTTTTGTGAACATCTCTGGGCAATTTAAAAAACAATGATCATGTACGAAATAAGCTGATCTGTACAGGGGAACAAGTCACATCGCAACCAAATAGTTTATCAGAACAGTCAATTGTAACGAAACCACAAATGCCACACTGACTGAATCTCTTTGCCTCGATATCTTCTCAACTATACACATGCATACACTACACATACATACAATGTCATATCAATCCCATCTTTGTTCAATTTATATCCAAGTTCTTGGAACCAGGATGTGATAAATGTTTCTTTCATCATTATCACAGTTTTTATTTTCTATACCTACCGATGCTGCACTTAAAGGTGTCTCTCTTTGTCATCCTCCCCATTTCACACGTACGTCCTTTCCCCCTTCAACATAGATATTCCTACCTAACCTACAGAGTTTCTATCAAAGCTCAAGGATCAGTTTTTCAGTTTCTTTCAACTTTATGCATGTAACTAGCGATAAGTAGTCGATGGACTGGATTTAGGGAACTTTTGTTTTTGCTTCGTTTTGGGAGTTGAGCGTCAGAGCGATACGCGATGACAGTTCATTCTGTTAAAAAATCCCGTCATCCGGAACGTCTTTGGAATACAATATTACCAATAGACTTTTTATCCATTGTTATTAGGAACATGTTAATGTCTTCGAGCCTTCTTCTTCCTTTCCTCTCTCACATGCTGCTACTTACGACGACTACCTGTGCACCTACTCATTCTCCTTCTTGGGCTTTCAGTTTGATTAGTAATCCTTCACAAACACTCCACTATTTATTTACCTACTGGATTAATTGCTCTACTCAAAGCCCTCTCCTTCAACATTGCACTGTCCAAAAACATTTTTAACATAGTACACATAGTAAATGTATCCAGAGCGCGTAAGTCGTCAGTACTTTTTACAATAAGTCAGCGGGCAAGTAATTCATTCTCTATTAAGTATCTGTGTAGGATCCTAAGTATCTGTTAAGTTGATGACTGCACTTTTTAAGTGTTTTTCTTCAGTCCACTCACAGCTAACTCCCATTGTAGCAGCTAGGAACTTTTTACAATGCGAACTCAAAGTCAGCCCTTGACGATTGATTTTTATATGCATACTTGGATTCAATAACCTTCTGCACTTTGACGTGCTTTTCCTTCGCTCTTCTGGCTGTTCGGTGTCATGTCATGACTTCTTACGCTTCTCAGACCTAATATCGTCTACCTCTACCTTATAGCTACCTATACCTACTTACATGTTTAACCTTTCTATATCATTCACAATTCTAGATAGACATATCTACTAACTTCAACTTTAACATTTTCCTTGTTGCTGTTACCTTGTCCGTCCATTCTTTGGATTTATAGTGTGGGCAATAGCAGCAGTTCACTTTAAACTCTATACTCAACGCATTCTTATTAGATTCCATTATTTATATGTATGCTTTTAAATTCCCTTTTGACGTTTTCCTAATTGCTTCACTTTTTATAGCCACTTTGCTCTGTAGATTAAACTTTAAATCTCCTTGCCCTCATTATTATTTCACTAAATCCACATATATATTAAATTATAATATGTTTAGTAGTTACATATACAATTATCTACATACATAATGTATGAAAAAACTGTTAAACTCAATTTATTACACTGAAGATTACCTTTTCCTTTTTTCAATTCCCTCCTACACAACTAAAGAAGCAATCTACAAGTAGTTATATAACTATATACAATATTTTTTACTATAGTATTCTTTACATATTTAATGACAAAACAAACACTGATAGTAGGAAAGGATGAATTTTATTACCTTTCCCTTGTGAATCCAAAGATATTGTTATACTTGTTCAATTTCGCATTAGAATATGTAATGGCTTTTATTACGCTCAGATAATTGATATGTATTTGTAATATTTATCAAGCAGGGTTTTCATTAAATATCCTTCTTCAATATTCATGAATGTAACATAATGAACCTTCAGATAATAGAGAAGAACCAAACTAAGGATATTAAACAAACATTTCCAATGTAATTCAAAGGTTGAGAATTCGAATTGGTTTGATGCTCACTTAATGGTTTTTAATGCTAAATAGCAACACAAACAATAAGAAGGTTTTTTTTAGATAGCTTGTGAATTAGGCTACCAAAGTGACATACTGTATCATCAATGGATTTTTAGAATTCCCTATCTTCATTCCCACTATACTCCCTGGGGAGAAGCTATAAAAATATAAGAAATGGGCCGATGATACTGTAATTCCCAATGCAAAAATATTGAAGGCAATAGAGTTGTCACATTTCATGAATATAGTAATAACGGTATAAAAAATATAATTTTAAATTGGGAAATGGACATTGTGTATTAACAGCGTCGTATCATCGTCAATAATTAAATATTTGTGAATGATAATGGCGTTTGAAAGGTATTTTCTACGATGTGTCAACAATGGAATTGGTTACATAGGTAGATGAAGGAATGCAAATGGGATTTTAAAGTTCAATTACCTGGTTGAGACCAAAAATGAAGAAATATTTGCCAATCCTCATTGCATTTGCTTAGATTTACATATAGAAATGGAGAAATCCCTTGTGTCGGAGAAGTACTTTTTGCATTCATAAGTGTGACGTAAGGAATTTGATGAGAAAGAGGTAAAATTCAGTAATAATTGCAATATTCCGTGTATGGGTCATCACATGACCAAAAATCTTATGAAACTAACAAAGTGCTGTGTCCAAATGAATTTGTGGGGAATTGTAGGGTTGGATTTTTGGTATATCGGGGATGAGTGCGTGAAAAGTAATAAGTTGTCTTAGCAGATGTCCTGAGTTAATGGAAGTGGATAATCAGTTGACTGCTATTAGCTCTGCTAGTGTTAAGCTCTAAGGAGTCTCTCTCTCATTTCGAGGGCTACGGAGGTAATGAAACTGAAGAGATGAGCTGATATAATTATTCTTATTGCTATTTGATTAAAGCGGAGAGATTTCAGATTGACAAATGAGCTTGGCTCGCATGCAACAATTATTTAGTGGAGCTCGTCCAAAAAGGAAATAAAGGAAGACAGGCAAAGTGAATGTTGTGCAAGAATGAGGAATGAGTCGGAAAATGGCTTATGCATTGAATCTCACTCACTCAGAGTCGTTAGCTCATTGAAAGCAACGGTCCAGTCCAATTCATTTGCGGTGCAATGAGATATTATGTCTGCCTGTGTACTGCTGGTGAATTCCAATCCGAGAGATTTAAAGAGAGCAAAACCTCCTATCTCTATTCATCCTCTCTCTCTCTCTCTCTCTCTCTCTCTCTCTGTCTTTGGATGGAGAGTGGAGTAGTGAGAGGGCAAGTTGTAATAACTTGTAGGGAATTGCTCCTGGTACAGAGATGTTAACATAATGGAATCTGTGTTCTATGCAAGTTGACTGTGTACTAAGAGACTTGTGTTGCAAATGAGTTCTTGTCAAAGACAATTTATGGAAAACTGGGTTGGATAATCTTGTAGGATTTGAAGACAAATTTTCTGTAGCTGGATTGAGATCGGAGGTGAGACTTGATTTTGAGCATGTGTAAAAAATGACAGCTGGCAAAGGTTTCATAAATTATGAGAGACTTAGTACGGGAAAGAGGCTGGGACGAACCAACGTAGCTTCGGACCAAACCTCACCTGAAAACTCAGGAGGAAGCGTTTTCATTTCTCTTATTTTCATTCTCCTCCTATAACGAGGCCTTTTCTCACTCAAACTCTCAAATTCGTATACAACAGCCATTGTTATCTATCTGTAGTTATTATTATTGTAAGACATGAGGGATGTTTTGCTTACTTCACAATTGGAATGGATGAATAATTGTTTTAGCTTAGGCAAAATAGACTTAAGATATCTCTACGTAACTTATTTTCTTCAAAGAACGAATTATCTCTACTCTCCGCTCCACATCATTACATTGTAATATGCTACATTAAATCTCCCTACACACATCTATAGAACATAAGTACGCAATACATTCATATTGAATTTAGTTATTGTAGTTACTTACTTATAAGTAGTTACACACATACCTACCTTCATGCCTTTTTTGCTCGTTCCTCACTACAGATGTATTATTAAATGCCAGCTCTTTTCTACATGCACAATAAAAAGGGAAAATCCATTCTAATGCAATGCACAGATTAAAAAATATTTCAACGTTTATCCATCATTTTTATGCATATAAATTAACAACTGAGGACATACCTGCATGCACTAATCATGTGCACCTACGAATCCCGTATCCTTAGATGTTATTCACATTAGACACATTGTGCCATAATATTATTTATTTCCACATGACTTGTAATTTTAGATAAATAATCTCTGTAAATAAATTATGGCATCTAGGGCATGTCCACATGAAAGTAGACATCCTATTAAGGTCACCCTTTTAATACTGTCTATATTATGTGACAAATGTTATCAGTGTCTAGTAGTGTTCAGTCATTCAAATCTATCTGTAAGAAGGGCACATGTACCTTTTATACCTTTATACTAAATAATATAATATCAATGATACTGTGTCAACCTTCTCTAACTGCATTATTTCCTTTCTGCGGTAAGAATTAGAACCTTTATTGTTTATTCAGTGCCCACCTGTTGATATTAAAAACCGACTGAGTGTTTAAAAACTATTATACTTGTAAATAGACAATTCAATTTCAAAAGTACAAATTCACCAAAATTAAGTTAATCTTCATTCATTTACATTTTTGCTTCTACAATTAAAATATTTAAAAATAAATAAATAAATGTTTCAATGTATGTGGATAGGTTATTTCAACAAGTTAATGTTCAGAAAATATCGGTGTGGGAATGAGAGGTGTTTGCGGCAACGCATGTGCACAAATTCAAAACGCAGTATCTAGATTAGTGGAGTAGTTTGGATGAATCGAATGGTGAAATGTAACAATGTTCAAATTTTTTCTCCGATTCAAAGAATTGTTAATCGTTCGACAAGGGATCGAGATTTTTGAAGCACGTATTTTGTGTAGTAGGTATTCTATCTGTGGGAGATTAAGTAGATAGTGGATATGTGGATAGGGGATAATAATGATAATATGGGGAATAATGGTTTTTGTGGCTATTGAATGAGGATAGAGTGTGATGTGGATGTGGTGGAGCAATTATGGATTTATATGCTCACTCACTCTATCAGTCAAGCAAATCAGCCACATCATCAGTTTTTTCTCGGGAAATTAACACGAATTCGAAAATGGTTTAGTTAGTGGAGTGTAGCATGGAGGAAGGTTAAAAGCGAGAGCTGAAACTACTTGTGGCCAGACAAGACAAGAGATCGAGGACTTTATGTGCAGAAAGTGCGGACTGTTTTATTATTGATTTCTGTGAAAGGGCATTGATGGAGAAACTCGTATAATTATAAGTGTTCTTAAGTGTAAGTCTTGATTCAAGAACCTAATGATAAGAAACGAGAATTTTATGAGTGAGATAAGTGAGTTTCATAGCCATTTCGTTTCGGCATCTCGATATTTGCAATGGTTTCTGTGTAAAAAAGGCTAAAAATCTATTAGGAGTCGTAAATTCCTTGGGGAGAGGAGGGAAGGGGTCTAAAACAAGCAGAGTAATTTATTAGCTGATGGCCAAGTGATTGGTAAAAGTCTCCAGAGAGAAAAGTATTGAGTGACTGCCAAAATATTTATGCACCTGAGTTTCGAGATTCGATAAGGGGGAAACAGGTATGGGTTACTTGAAATAATTTGCGTTGCGTGGACAGACAGAGACAGAAATGCCAAGACATTTCCCACCCAAGGTGACAAAAAAATTGAGGAAATCTTGAAACAGTCGAGTCGGCAACGCCTCAACCTGTTTCGTTGCATCTTTTCTGTTCTGGAAAATCTGTGGCTTTTCTTTCTCGCCAGTTGTGAGTGTTCATGGACCCAAGTGAGCCAGCGATAAGGATGTAATGTACCTGTGGTGTACTTACCTGCGTATTTATATTCCAGTCCCCTCACTCACTCACTCACTCACTCACTCACTCTCTCTGATTGTAAGTTGAGTTGACCAGCACGGCAGAGTTTTGTCTTGATTTCATCATTATAATATAACCTTTCATCACGTTTAACTCTCAGCTTAAAGGAAGAATCACAAATACTCTGCCTACGTAGACAAGGTAAATATCCAGCGAGCCCCGACAACCAACTTATACGTACCCATCAAATCCTGTGATTACAAAGAATTACACGCAACACAAAACAGCAGTCCCCTATACGGCCATACATTATATATATATATGTAAGTACCTGGCTATATACAGAGCATTTGCAGAGGGATTTAAAGAAATCTCTGTAACTAAAGATCCTTTAGGATAGAAACATGCAAACAGTAAAAAATATCAGAACATTTATTGTAGTTACGTGGATAGCTCAATATCAAGAAGATACATATTGGTTATAGGTAAATTGGATGAAGATCATCATAAATAACTACTCGACTCTTATCTATTTACTATTTATCTAGAGTGGTGGAAAACTACATACGGATACATACAGCGAGACTTAAAATTACTAATGCATATCCAATGATACTGTTGACTGCATTTGTTCATTTTTATAATACTGAATTGTAAACAAACTAGATATCAATCCAATGTACAGTCCTAGTAATTTAGTTTGCCTAAAATATCAAATTATTTTTTGGTGCAAAAGAAGTATTACTTGAAATCCCAAATAAAAAATGTTCAGAGTGATTTTAACGAAAGGGTAGCTACGTAGCTACCACATTTACAAGTGTGACGTAGTCTACGATAGTTCTTAGCGACGCTCTACTTGTAATTTTGTTAATAGCAGGATGTCCTCACCACCTAAATGTGCTACGTGTGCATTGGGATGGATGAGTAGCCCACAAACAACTTTAATCCCAATCAGTTTGAATTTTCTGTTGAAAACCCAAACCCGTAGCCACTCAATCACATGCAACTGCTTTTTACCTTGACGAGTCAGTCTCATCTTCACGTAGACATTCTTTGTGTTTGCCTTTTGACTATTGCCGTGATTACTTGTTCTTGTGTTTTGTGAGGTGACTAAAAGACACTAATAGCCGTAGTTTGGGCTAATAGACAATAGGAATGAGGTGAGGAAAAGTAGCCGGTCGCTAGACCTTTCCCTCCTCGTCGTCGTCGTCCCAGGTAGCACAGACAGGACTAATAACGTCTCTCTCCCATCCATCTCTGAGGTGATGAGCAAAGAAACCTCGTCGTCTTCTTTTTTTTTAAGCGTAATGCACAAGTGCGTACGTAGTTGGAGCTGAGGATTGTGTTTTTCTAGCCCTCACCCACTCATCCTCAGCTTCCAGCAACTTCAGTGAATGTGAGACAGAGTTGACTTGATTTGACTCGAGGCTTCTTTTACTCCTTTCTATTTGATTGACAATGGGACCACAACTTCCAGTCCGGTGCACTCTCCTTTGCTCGACCTGCCTCCATGCAGTCGACTCAACATCAAAAACCATCAAAATGATTGGCAGATCCATTATCCCCAAAATATGCCAAATATTTACTTTTAAACTTCTTCCCACATCCACTCACATCAAATCACATTGACAACAGACAAGAGAATTGCATTTGACAAAAGACATCTTTTTGTCGAGGTATTTCCACTCACTCAATTCCTAATCTATATCACTAATGCTCCTTTACCATTCCATCATCATCATAAGCTTGATCCCTACTACGCTTTGTTTGCTCTTGAGGCGTAGACAAAACTTCCATTCCATTTTTCTCTAATATTAATAGTGCAAACAGAACGTGAATGTGAATACTCATTTATGACTAATTGTTCTTCGTCACTTTCTTTTTGCTTGTCCAGACACTCACAGAAATTATTGACAATCTACTGATCTTTAGTTAAAGTGTACCATTACCTCAACAAGGTGATTAGATCAAAAACTATCAATCCCTTTTAAAAATCCATTCTTTTACGTTATAATTCATTTCTATCCTTATTTCTTGTTTTATAAATTATTATTATTTAGTCAGTCTTAGCTCATCTTTTACTTGTATGAGCGTATATTCAAAATTGTTAACTTTCCAAAGACAACTCTATCAATAAGCAGGTCAGCTATCTCAAATGAGCACGATGTATCAAATTCAGAAGTTGGCATAAAGTACATAGCTAAAGAGTTAAAATAGAATGATATAAGTTATATGAATATATATATAAGGCCTGGAAGTTTCGTTCAAATGAACCTGTCTGTCGGGCTATGCATTATAAATGTGTGTTTTTTACATAGTGCGTGAGAAGTTGAGATATAGTGAGTAGTTTAAATTGTATCTGGTGTAGATATTCGTAATGAATATGTGTATAGTACAGAAGAGAGTGCTATCTCGCCATTGCATTGTATAACTAGCACATTGTAGTGAGAGAGGCTAGTAGTGCAGTCCAGAAAGTTCTTACGGATGTGTAGACAGGCGAGAGAATATAAATAGGAATTCCTTGTCGTCCTGAAAGTTGAGTGAGGAGGTGCATGTGCGTTTGGAGCTATCGTGTTACAGAGGAGCAAGATATGTTGGCGAGTATCTTCTCCATACTTTCTCAGTGTCGGACTGAAGAAGAAGTCTTGATCTGGATGTAATGATAATAGAGAGGTAGGTAGGTAGTTGGGTGAGAGTTGTGTGGAGCTGTGGCTGGATGGCTGGCTGGGAGTGTGTAGTCCACTCTGGCCAGGCCAAGCAACTCGCAGACACACACTCAATTTGGAATTTTGAAAGTACTCATTAGATCCACTCCACCTGCCTCTCTTTGTCTCTCATGCTAATTTAGCTCTTCTTACTCATTACACCAACTATTACATGCATTCTTCTACCTGGTTCTTTTCACTGCCATGCCAAATATACTGCAACACAATAGAAACCAACTAATCTCACTCACTCAACCAAGTCCCTCAACTTCGACTTCAAACTAACTACGTACAAACTGCTCACAACAAAACAAGAGCCAGCTCTCCTTTCCGTCTCTCCATTCCAAACACACTCCTGGAATGTTTCTGCCGTCCATCCTACTTTTCCTCTCCTTTGCATTACTCCTCAGAGAATGTTTTACACATCCCTCACCTCATCTTCCCTCTCTGTGTGAAATGGACATGAGATTTATGCAAATGTATGCCTATTAATGAATTTAATGCTAAACGAATGCAGCTGCATTCGTGCATTTTCTATGACACTACTGCAAACAATGAAACAATGTGCACATTTATTGAAGAAATAAAATTGAGAAATCATGTTTCTATATACTGCTGTAAATAAATGAGAGATAGAAGAAATAGTAATGAGTATTTGTATGAGGAGGAGGCACGTTTTAAATCCTATTTATAAATGTACTTGTTTATTTTCGTGTATTTAATTTGTTTTTTATTTGTTTCTTTAAGGGCGAGTCAGAGGCGGGCTCCGGTGCCGGTTCTTCGGCCATGTCCCGCTCCACGGCTAACTCCAGGCGACAGATGTTCCTGGACATCGTCAGGCAGTCAAATGTGTCATGTCAGAGTGGCGACTACCCGTCCGCCATCGCTCTCTACACAGAAGCCTTGAAAATTGACCCAAATAATCATATTCTCTTTTCCAACCGTTCGGCTGCCTTCATTAAAATGGGACAGTTTTCAAGAGCACTCCAAGACGCACTCAAAGCTCGTGATTTAAATCCTAAATGGGCCAAGGTACGCCATTATAATACTTTTAGTATTAATCACTTGGGATTACTGTCTTTAGCTGTGAACACATCTGTTTATATGCGGGGATTCTCACGCTAAAATAACACGTAGGAATTGAGTATCTATGTACAAGGAATAGTCTTTATCACATTTGTTGTCGTAAAACACAAGTAACGGTTTATATAGTATGATTAAATGCAATATTTTATCATAAAGTCACAATAATGACCTCGTTGACTTTGTTACAAGTTAATTACTATGTGAAACACGATTATTAGCTATTACGTTTTTATAGTGTCTCCAGTAATGGCTTTCTTAGTTCCGTTGTGACAGCAAATGACTTATTTATAAAATAAATATTTTTTACTATTATTTAAGAAAATAAATTAGCTTAAAGGTGATTCTATTTTTGGAAAATCATTTGCCGCGCAAAATAGCTCAGAGTTGTTATTCAGTGTCCTTATTTAGATGTTAATGTGTCTGTAGCTATTAGTCACGGACTCACCATGCCGAGGCAATGAAATTCAGAAATTTCTGTCAGACTCTTCGTGTTTAGGCTGATTTTTCAGAGAGAAAACGTTTAGAGTCGGGGAAGAAACCGTATAAATATCGAAGCATGTAGCGTTGAGCTGACAAATATGATAGTCAAAATAAATGTTACATCCTTCCTCAGTTGAGCGCTATTATGAATGTGTACTTTGACTACCTGTATTATTTAATAAGTACATAGGAGTGAAACCTTCCTGTGGTGAAAAGTAGGCTGTAATAAGTAGTATAGGCAAAATGATGATGCTTGCACGACATGTAACTTCAAGCATCTGCAATCAGAGAAATGTGAGTTTAGTTGTATTCTGAATGTACATGACAGGAGATTCAACGGAATAAAAAACGAGATCAAGAAACATAATATAGGAATAACTTAATAGCACAGTGTCTTGTAGTAGTAAACTGCAGGTTATCGTATCCGATAATAGGAACGGAGTGAAGCCATCTTGTTAGACGTATACCTGCCATCAAATAATCATCTGAAAATGTTCGTCCGTTTCCTTTCCGTTTTTTCCCATGCAAAGAATTTCTGTGGCACAAATTTCATGGCACGACAACTTTGTTCATCCAAATCCATCTCTCTGTATGTATGTATGTATGTATATGGTGTGTTTTTGATGGGTTGTGATAAGAGTGCGTGTGTCGGCTATATATTTTTAACCCACTCCAACGCACACATGTTAGAAATTCTTGACAAAAAATAGAAATTCCACAAAAATTTCTGATATAGGCTTCGGATTTTTTAAAATTTTGATGTTCACGTAATAAGGTGGTAAAAGGAAGAAAGTGTTTTTATTCAGGCACCTACTTATTATCGTCTAGATAAAGTTCTGTGCTACGTGAAGGAAGGTTTTTGTGGTAGGTACCTGGCTGTAGCAATAACTATGATGGGACTCATGTTATTATTATTCTCGTCCGAAATAAGCCTTTACCTACTTTAGATAAGAAAAAATAGTAAAAGCCATTGTAATGTCATCTGCCTTTGCACTTACAAGATGATAGCATCCATAGAAACACATCTATCTTAAATAATCTATCAGTGAACCTTAAACATCTTAGTCTATCAATAAATGGAATGTAAACTAATGTGATGTAATGTTCTTTAATGTGCATTTTAGGCCTATTATCGACAAGGAGTCGCTCTTCAGTGTCTTGGAAAACATTCAGACGCTCTGGCAGCTTTTAGTGCTGGCTTAGCTGAAGATCCAAAATCCGGACAACTTTTAAGTGGACTCATTGAAGCAGCAACCAAGTCACCGCTCAAAGGTAACCTTACCATCTTACACTAAACACAAAATATTTTTTCCAAATAGTGACCTTCCTCATCCCTTAGTAAATAAGGACAAATAACTAAGTACACTGCCCTTATCTAGCACTCTTTAAGGAAATAACTCCGTAATTATTGTTTGTAACAATAATGGTCTCGTCTCTCTATAATATTTGCAAAATCCCAATGTAATAAATATAAGTGTATTTATACTTATAAGTATCATATTAGTTGCAGAAAAGCAATATTTAATTTATTTGTAAAAGTGAGCGTTACTTTCGATTAAAAAATGGAAACTAATGAGGACACTATGATATTGTTATATCCCTTTCTACAAATAGTCTTAATAAAAGATCCATTCATCTGTAGAGTCATCTCATAGAAATGTAGTCCTCCCAGAAGAACAAACAACTTCGCTTAGGTTAACAAAAGCAAAGGATGGATCCATTTATTCCTTATCAAATATCTCGAATCTGTCTGAGTGAGCTCAGTTAAGCTGACAATGAGTGAACTTTAAACTAACTAAAGAATATTCAGTAAACTCAGTGACTAAATAATTAGGAGTATAGTGTGTGGATACTTATAGTGAATCTGGACATAAATATTATATCTGTGGAGTATTTATGTATAGTGTAAAGTTAAAAGAGGGGAGGTATGCTGACGTGACTCGTCTAGTCTGCGTTAGCTGTAGCTCTGGGATGTGATGTTCTCTCTGCTGTGGCCAAGCCACTGACTATATGGATACTTAGTTTAATGCAAGTTTAAAGTTAAGTGAGTGAGGGTAGCTCAGAGTGTGGATCTCTTATTATTCCGGATCTCATCTCCAGTCATTCTTTCCGTAGTGCTATCCATATTCATTTCTTGTGCCAGCTATCGTCACTCCATTTACCTGTGGCTTTTCTTCTGATTAGAGTGCGCCGAGAGAAGGAGAGCTGCTTGGCCAACTCACTCACACACAAGAGGCAGAGAGAAGGCTCGTTTCATTTTATTCGTGTTTAATACGACCATAAGAATTCCCTGTGAACTAATACATACACATAGACACACATGTAATGTTCATATGTACATATGTCTGTACGTAAAGAGTCGTACGCACATAGCTAGAGCATTTATTATGTAGTGGAGTGTAATAGTAATCGTGTATCCAGTATCGAGCGCCGTGTCTGCAATTCTCTTCCCTTTATTATGCAGATGTAGAAGAAGAAGAATATTCTGTTGTGATGCACCAAGATAGATAGAGGCAGACAGCAGGTCGAGTCCGAGTCGACTGAGTGCATGGCTCTACTAAAAATGAAAAGAAAGAATTATAGATGCGAGGAGGACGGAGCATAATCTTACATAACTGTAGCTCTTTCTTGCATGTCGTAATCTTCTGCTAATAGTAATATGCATTGTGTTGTTAGTCCAAGACAACAAAACACCTCCCAAACACATTCTTTCATATTACATTATGTAGTCATCTTTGTTATATTGCCCTTAAAAGGACTCCTGCCCATTCCATTATAACAATATTCACCATGCAGGTCCACTCATCCCTTCCAATATCTCCCTCACTCGCTCACTCACTCACTCAGACTCTTCTTCTGAACATACGCAGCCTAATCAGTTTACCTTTAAACTACAAAATGTAATATCTACCTATGCATGTAATGGGAATGTGAATATTAATCTTTGCGTATGTATGTATCTCCGTGAGAGTACGAGGAGCGTAATAGGGACGTGTCTGTGCACAGAAAACATGTGTACTTACATGAGGAATTTCACAAATATTTGGGTGGGTTTATCATTATATGGAAATTAATCCACCTCCACCCTTGTTCATCGAGATGATCTCTCTGGAAATGACATAATAACTCTCCACTCTCAACTGAGCATACAAATAAATATCCCACTACATTATACTCTATAGGAATACAATGGCCAGAAACGCTTAGTGCATCGCTTCATGATTCTACTCCCTCAGAATTATTCTATTATTATTATTTAGCTCAAAGAAAGGAAAATCCAACAGATAAAATTATTGACTACGTAATTCTAACTTGTCCTCATTTTATTATTTTTAATGTCTGCAGTAGCATTTCTGGATTTTTTTTCTCTTAGAAATCGATTATTTTTCTGAATATCATTTTTCTAAGGAAATCTTTACAGAATTGTGGAGGAAAGAGAAATAAAGGTTGAACTGGTTACGGTACTTATTTAATAAATGCATTGTATACAAGTAGCGACGTGTAATATTTCCAGGGTTGTATATTGTCCACCAAAATGGAATTTCATCCATCCAGTGGATAAATTGGATGAAATTGGACAAAATAA